>QLPF01005380.1:0-14090 GCA_003314045.1 Hygrophorus pudorinus | reverse complement strand
ACTTCCCGAAACACAGCGACAATTCGCCTGGGCAAGTTCAACTCTGAGCTGGCAGATGCACGCAAAGTAGCAAGCCGTACGTCGGGAGCGATGGGTAAAAAGGCACGGGGGGAGGAAATTAAAGCCGAGAAAAGAGTCAGGGATGCTGAAATTGCGTGAGTTGCAACCGCAAAGTCTCGTCCCTCACTTACGGGCGTCAGGTTGGAGAACTGCGCAAGTGAACTTGATATTGCTAGCCAGGCGGCGGACATGTTGCACGATGTCACTACCTCTTTAGAACTGGTACGCGAACAATATATTTCTTCCATTTGTTTTATGAATAGATATTCAGCTTGACGCTTCCACGACTGAGTCCCACTATCCTTTCAGGGCTTGGCTACTCTCAAGTCATGATAGATGGCCCATATGCCTTACTCTCGGGTGGATGGAGATCCCGTTGTGCGTTGGCAATCGCCCTGCTTATCCAATCCGACATCCTGATTTTGGATGAGCCGTCGAACTTCATGGTGCTGTCTCGATCTTGTTGTTCCCCTTGGTATACTTACGCATACCTCCCAGGACCTTGACACAACACTTTGGTTGGAACAATATCTTATTTCTCAAGACCGAACTGTCGTCGTGACGTCACATGACCAGGTCTTTTTAAACGATGTTGTCGAGGAAACTATTCTCATCCGGAACAAGACTTTGCGATACTTCGAAGGGACGCCCCGTGCATATGAAATCAACGAACGAAAGCTACGTAAGTCCTTTATCAAGACTAAAGAAGCACTCGATAAGAAGAAAGAGAATGTGAGTCCCTCGCCGATCATTACCCCGGTGTTATGTATGTATGGATCATTTATGGTGGCTGATTGTGCGAAGATTGGGGAATCTATTCGGCAAGGCCTTGCGGCAGCGAAGCAGACCGGGGACCAGAATAGGTGCACATCAATGCGACCAGTCTACTAGACACACTGCTGACTAGCACAAGGTTGCGTACGGTTAAATCCCGGCAAAAAAAGTGAAGGTTCTCCCTTTCGCATCTATAACTGACGAACCCTTTAGACGAGCGATGGGGTGTCGAGACGAGTGCAAAAGGCGCCCGGTTCAAGTTCGACAAAGCAGTCAGGCGTAGGGTTGGATCTGTCAGGAACCTCGAACTATCAGAACATGATAAGCCCGGAGATATCAAAATTGCGCACATCGATTCCATTGGGGTTTCAGTCGATCCTACTGGCCGGGTGAGTAAACTATGACTGGTTCGTTTTCAGTTGCAAGCCCATCAACCAGTTGCTAACGATTGTATCATATCCACTATGCATTGTTCACTCCGGATGTTCGATCTGATGACGGTCTGTACTGTATTCGTATCGAAAATCGGGTTCTGTACTGGCTACTGAAAAACTTCCGACCCAAACCACTCTATCTTAACGGTCGCCCTTCGATAACTTTGCGGCAGCTTTTCTTCGCTTCTCCAGTTTCTGTTCAACCATTCTCACATACTGCACCATTCCGTTCTCCAGCAGCTGTACTTTCCCACCACCGACACAAAACGTCTGGCCTCGATGTGTGCCGTTTTTTGTGTCATCTGTGTGAACATCGTTCGACGAACTGTCGTCGTCGTCCTCGTTTTCGTATGCCCCCGCTGATGCGAATGAGCAGCCTTCCACAACCACTCGGCTGAACCAGCTAGGTTATTCAGTCAGTACAATGCGGATAGAAGTTTTTTTTAAAAATTACCGATCGTGTGTGATAAGGATGATGGCTCCACTGAACCGCTTCAGCGCGATGGCGAGAGCCTGGAGCGTAGGATAGTCAAGATGTGTCGTCAACTCGTCAAGTAGCCTGCACGTCGATGTGTGTGCCTCGTGAGCTACGAACACTCGCGTGCGTGTTGGAAACTTACAGAAGTGAGGGCGGACGGTATACGATTAGTGAGAACGCAAGCCGGACCTGCGTGCATGGTTGAGCTGTCTGGGAATACATATATGGCCGTGACAACTAGTTCGTACCTTCTGTCCGCCTGACAGAGTATGCAATGGCGTATTGCCTGCAATGTTCCCCCCGAGTCCGAATGAACCCAAACACTTCCTTGCGTCGCCCTCATCCACATCATCACCTTTGTTCTTGAAATGCTCAAGGAAATGGGCCAGCGGGGTCGTTGTGCTTCCAACGCTAGCCGCCAACTCCTCGACAGAGTGCTGAGAGAAATAGCCGATTCGGAGCAGCGGGTGACGAGTGATCGTCCCTCGTGTTGGAACAAGATCGCCCATGATGAGTTTCGCAAGTGTTGACTTTCCTTCTCCGTTCTGAACAAGCTCATGGGTTCGGAGCGCATCGTCGGATCAAGAAAGGGTGTACTCACACTACCAACAAAAGAACATCTCCCGCCCTGATTGACTGTAAATGTCACCCCTCCAAGGGTTGGTTTGGCCGTACCGTGATATCGAAAGGAGACGCTATCAAAATGCACCAGGTCGCCGAGCGTCCGCAACTTGTCGGGATTTGGTATCGTAATTTTGACACGTGGCTCGAGATCCTCCAGCTCGAGATCAGCTCGATTACTGAGATGATAGCCTGCTATGTCACGGTTTAACTTGAACCGGCCGCCTTTTGCACTCGTCTCGACACCCCATCGCTCGTCCAATCTGCAGTCAAAGGGGTTCATCAATTATAGATGCGAAAGGGAGAACCTTCACTTTTTTTGCCGGGATTTGACCATACGCAACCTTGCGCTAGTCAGCAGCGTGTCTGGTAGACTGGTCGCATTGATGCGCCCACCTATTCTGGTCCCCGGTCTGCTTCGCTGCCGCAAGGCCTTGCCGAATGGATTCCTCAATCTTCGCACAATCAGTCACCATAAATGATCGATACATACATAACGCCGGGGTAATGATCAGCGGGGGGCTCACATTCTCTTTCTTCTTATCGAGTGCTTCCTTAGTCTTGATGAAAGACTTGCGCAGCTTTCGTTCGTTGACTTCGTATGCACGGGGCGTCCCTTCGAAGTATCGCAAAGTCTTGTTCCGGATGAGAATAGTTTCCTCGACAACGTTGTTTAAAAAGACTTGGTCATGTGACGTCACGACGAGGGTTCGGTCTTGAGAAATAAGATATTGTTCCAACCAAAGTGTTGTGTCAAGGTCCTAAGAGGTATGCGTAAGTATACCAAGGGGAACAACAAGATCGAGACAGCACCATGAAGTTCGACGGCTCATCCAAAATCAGGATGTCGGATTGGATAAGCAGGGCGATTGCCAACGCACAACGGGATCTCCATCCACCCGAGAGTAAGGTATATGGGCCATCTATCATGACTTGAGAGAAGCCAAGCCCTGAAAGAATAGACGCAGCACGGGACTCAGTCGTGGAAGCATCAAGCTGAATATCTATCTATTCAGACAACTAATGGAAGAAACATATTGCTCGCTTACTAGTTCCAAAGAGGTAGTGACATCGTGCAACATGTCCGCCGCCTGGCTAGCAATATCAAGTTCACTTGCGCAGTTCTCCAACCTGACGCCCGTAAGTGAGGGACGAGACTTTGCGGTTGCAACTCACGCAATTTCAGCATCCCTGACTCTTTTCTCGGCTTTAATTTCCTCCCCCCGTGCCTTTTTACCCATCGCTCCCGACGTACGGCTTGCTACTTTGCGTGCATCTGCCAGCTCAGAGTTGAGCTTCCCCAGACGAATTGTGGAGACAATGCGCTGTGTTTCGGGAAGTGAATTTGACTCGACAGCACGGCTGAGAGCTTTCCCGGCGATGCAGATAAGCAATGAGAAACGTTATCCTGACTTCCCTCACCGTTGAATTCTTCCATGGCCTCTGCCCGCCGCTGGTCTCCTCGTACGACATGCTGCAAGACTGACGCCTGTGATTGATCGCTCGCGGCTGTCACCGGGGCGGCGTCCGCGATTTGAGAGACCATGAGAATGCGCAGCGACTTGTGAAGGCCGGGGATAAGCTTGTCGGCAATAGCTTGCAGCAGCGCTGACAATAAATGGTAGGGAATGTGTAGATCGCGCTCGATCAACGTAGTCTGTACTCACTGGACTTTCCAGTCCCGTTCCTACGGTCATTTCAGAATCAGACACATATGATTGAAATTGTAGTCATCCAACCTCCCGATCAAGGCGTATCTAATTCCATTCTTGAGTCTAAGTCGGCTGCTGGAGATGAGCTCTCTTTGTCCGATAGAGATTGAGACCCCGTTCAAGTCGACCTCGAGCGTCGTATCTAGCGTTTCGGTGTGGAAACGGGACTGTTGTGAGGTAGCACTTATCGTCGCGGCGTTGGGGGTCACTTTTGGCATGACAGTGGGTGACAAGCTTCCGAGTCTCTGTTCTCGTTATAATCCGGATGTTGACTCAATTGACTTCGGTACCGTTGCAATATCTTTACAGCCAGGTATGATTGCGTGACGCTGTCACGCCGTAGCCCGAAATAACTCTACATTCATTCTTGTCAGTGCTAGACAAATCAATGAAGGAAGCTACTTCTGACTGGGTATCGTACCTTATCATGTTTCTCTGTGGCAGGATCTTTGCACAACAAATCTGTGATCGTCTAACCAAAGGTTCACGATGCGTGCTTGATATGGGACGAGACTTCTAGCTCTGGCCGCCGAAATATGCCCGCGGACTACTGTAGCACGTGATCACTTTTTTTCTATCTTGCAATTGTGCCGGGGCGCGACCGCCAAGAGTTATGCCAAGTGACATTCGGTTACATAAGCGAACTCAAAACATGATGCAAAAAAAAATTCTATTGCACAATTTGAGTGTACAACTTCATACAGAACAGTGCCACTTACCAGTTCTGAATTATGTGGTCAGGTTCAAGTGAAATGATGGCCTTTCCGCCATGTATGACAAACAGTTCTAGACAAAGCGAGATTTCGAAACGAGCAGAACTTCGGCGGGCGGAATCGCCGCATTGTAACGAGCGGAGACGTCTGAGTCTGAATGGTCACAATCACAGTCACAGCTCAGCGGCGGTTTTAGCCCAAATGGTTCCGTCCATTTGCAAGTTGACGGCGTATGCTACAGCCTCACGAGAAGCATCTCGTTCCGGTAGCCAGCCTGACGTGTTCATAGCAGAACAGTCCGACGCTTTATCACAATCTGCTGATGCTACCGACGAGCCAAGTCACTTAGAACCACAATACCGGGATTCGATGTATGCCAGGGACATGCAGAGTCGGATGCGTGCCGCAAGGCAATCCAATAGGAGTTATTTGAAGCGGAAAGAAGACCTATATGTCGCAACGTCTTCGAAACGGACGCACCACGATGTTCAACCCGCAGGGCCCAGCCGTTCTACGGATATTATCCCCTCTAAAGTCAAGTTGTCGGCCTGCCATCAGTGCAGACGAACGACAAAGCATGGCAAGATGGCGTGCACGAACGTGAAGCCCGACGGTGACCGTTGTAGCAAGAAATACTGCACTATTTGCATCGGCAAAAGGTACCGTTATGTTTGCTCTTCAAACGCCCCGATTTGTTCACGGTTTTCAACCCGTGCAGATATCCCAAAATTACGTTCGAGCCGAATTGTCGGACGTTCGTCTGCCCGGCATGTTCGAATACGTGCAATTGCTCTTTCTGCACTCGTAAACGAGGAGAGGTGTACTTTGGCGAACGGACGGGCGGTTTGACCGCACATCCTGCGGTTGCGAAAGCGAGGGAAAAAACCACTCCTATTCCCCCGATAGATCCAAACTTGGACGCCAATGCGAAAACGTACTGGGCAACTGTCTATAAGATTACGGGCGAGAAAGTGGCAACGGCCTTCGTGGGTGACGACGGTGACGATAAAGTGATATTTGCTCGTCCCATTACGAACCCGGAACTCGCCTTTTGCGCTCAAGACGGGCCTGGCTCTAGGGTCGATTCTGTCCTTTCCGAGGCCTCTACTAAAGCCGAGGACAAGAATGGAGACGTGCCGGTCCACCCTACGACGATGACATGAACCCTGTCCCTACTCAGCGTTGAGCACTCGCGCCGCCGCCGTCACACATATCCCACTCTGTCTCCCTTTTAACCAATATTTATTAATGACCTTGCCTTTAATGACGACCCCATTGGAATCCACGGTTTCATTCATCATTGGACTTCGTATTCTTGGACGTTTTGCTCTCTCATGTTTTTTTCCAGCCGTCCTTTCTATCCGTTCAGTCCAGTCGCAGCTATATACACGAATTGCATACACGTTCACGAGCATTTTGAATTACGAGGTAGATACTATCATACTGTATAACTTTAGAATCATTCCTACATCACGTGTTCAAGGTCGCTGTCGCTTGGACCGGCACTCTTGTTCAGTCCTGGCTAGCTGCAATGAATGAGGACTTCGTGTGTTTATCGTTTATTGGACTCCTGGCTCTCAACAGACGCTGTCACTTACAAGCTTGCGATGCCCATAAGCATTTCACTGCCGTTTTGCCATGGTGGCAGGACCGTGCTGAACGAAAACATGGCGGTGTTTGAGTCCTGCATGTCTGTAGCGCCTTTTATAAATAACGTTTCCACCCACGATATCCGACAGTAATGGTAAAACCTTCTTGGCCACGATAGAGTTTCGAAGGCCGGGGCTGCGGAACAGTGGCCGTTCACTTGCTCGCCTATTTGGGGCTATGTACGAGGCGTCCTGTGACGGAGTTGTCCACTGGCGATATGATATCGGTAACGGCAAGTGTAGTGTCGGTGATGCGGCGACGTGAACGGGGTTCAGCACTCCGTACCGGCGGTCAGAAACGGAATTGTGTATTCTTTGCCTGACGTCTACTAATTGTAACGCAAATAATAGGAGAAATTTCCCAAGGTGGGCGTTACACATAGTCCTCAACGCGCGAGGTCCCCTCGCAATGCGATGTCGCAAATGCGCATTGACCGTTCGGCGCTCTGTTGTACATCCATCCGCTGAGTGCCATCGGTGCCGAACTCTCACCGTTTTTTTTCACCCCTCGTGTCAAACGCCTTGTCCTTGTCAATCATCAGCGAACATCTCGCTCGCGCTGTTGGCTACCATAGCCGGCGTACTAGATCAACGGTCCCCCTCGATTGACCAACCTATGCTGGGGAACGGCTGGGTGTTTCCGATCGATTCGACGAAGTCCCTCGGTCCCGTTGTCTGCCGAATCCTCCTAGCCGAGTGCCGGGTTGACCCTTCTCGAGTCGGACCCCAGCCATCGTTTGTCCGCACAATAAACAAAAAATATGCCCGGCCGCAAGTACCCTCCACCAACTATTAGGGATCCTCTGGTGCCCGACTATCGGTTTTCACAGTTCCAACTTGTTCGTAGACCTCTCGACAAGCTTGCCTGTCCTGACTGCTGGTCTCCAATCCGCGCGCGCTATTGAGCGAAATGGGACTCGGGTCGATACTATGGTGAGTATTTTATGGTCCAACTGAAGCCAGGAGCTTTGAGAATTAGGAACTAACAGACATCACTGATGCATTCAGATGTCGGTTGATTCCTGTTATTGACAGCGGGGCCCCATGTGTTCCTCCCATGTGAATGGTTCGCCAAGAAGCCCCAAGACAAATAGAAGGCAACTCACGGGATCTCGCCCCTGCACTGAACGGTGAGAGGTATCCAATACTACACGCAAATGGACGAAGAAGTGATGTACACCTCCTTGGTAAGGAAACGTTCTAGTTTATCGATTATCGCCCATGTCGTGAAAAGTCGCAATTCGCCGATTCTCGGCCCAGGAAAGAAGCCTCTCCGGTTCGGGACTAAAGGACGTCGATCAAGAAAATAAATTTCGTGTAAACGGTTTGCGACCACTCGCCACTTTTTTATGCTACCTTCGAGCTACATTTTATGCATATTTTTATCCCAAGTTGCCCGAAAACTTGAAGATTATGCGAGGGCCGGTGTATCAGGGATCATGACAATTCCTATTCGTCCAAACTTCGATCTGCCACCATCAACTCGGCATTGTTCCTCATTGTTCCTCTCCGTCTTCGCTCACCCGTGCCCGACGAATTGAATTCTGATGTCAGGTGATATCAACTTCCACGCATACTTGCAAGCTCCAAGCCGTCCCGGTTTCATTGTAACTGTCCCGGGCGAAATGATTGGAACATTATCTCTGCCCTATGACAAAGTTTTTGAATGGGGCTTGGTCGGAATGGGTTCACCCGACATTGCGCCATTACTCAGATCGTCATTCGTTCGCAACAAACGACAATGAGTTCAGCTCAGGGACGTGTGCAGGGGCAATGTGGTTGAGTAGATGGGTCTGCACGAGTGTCATATGGTGATAGCGTCTGGATACAGGAATAGAAGCAGGAAGCGACGCTGATAAGAGATTCATAATGCAGCGTGCTGGCGGGTCAGTATACCGAATTTGAGACGGATTGGGGAGATGATCCACTGGAACTCTCGTTGGAGCTCTGGGATTGCAACTCCCGGAAGTCGAATGTCTACTGACCTGTTATTCCATCATTTTTGATTGGGTGTCGGACGTCTGGAGTTCTGGTTGCTGTTGTGGTACGGGTCCTCGAGTCGGAGATTCCAATTTGGAGATGCAGGTGATAAAAAAGGATGACAGCGTGTCTCCGTGCACGTGAAGGAGTTGCAGATCGGAATTCACCTGATTACAGTTTCGAGGACCATGCGTTGTCCTCAATCGGCGTATTGTATTCCCATCACCCTATCTTTCAGAAGAACTACAAGAAGCCCATGGCCTGTGCAAAGAACCCAAGGCCCCACCGGTGAACTCCCACCTTGACGCCGTACGACGCCATGTCCCATATACTACTACAGGAGAGGAGCCAGACCAGCAGCAATGAAGACGAAAAATTCGATACCGAAAAGGGGCCACTGGCATACAGTAATTTACCTTTCACTCTTGCATATCTTTTTTGTCGCTCACTGTTCCTTCAGAACTCCGGGAAGATGCCGTTCCTCTCCCACAATTTGACGATCCTAACCTCGACAAGGACGATGCCATCGTCGGCGTTCTAGGCAGGTGCATCGCTCTTCTTGTCTACAACTCACATTCACAATTTTGCAGAGGATGATTCACCTTATCCCGAAGTCCGTTCGGCTGTGGCGAATACTGTAAGTCTTCTGCTTAGGGAGCTCGAAGTAGACTCAGCCTTTCTATCGTAGGATGACATGTCTATTCCAGTCAGCACTCTGCGATCCTGGACCCTTGGTGAGCCTGCTCCCCTGTTATAACTCGATTTCGCGCTCAATACCAGCGTCTCAGGTCTGATTTGGGCCATTATTATTCCCGGCTTGAATCAGTTCTTTTTCTTCAGATACCCATCAGTTACGGTCGGAGGCGTAGGTTTCACAGCCGTCTCGTACATCTTTGACCGCTAATCTGTTTGTATAGATCGTCGCACAGTTGCTGACTTTCCCTATCGGCAGAGCTTGGGCACGAGTCCTTCCCAATGTCAAGATCTTTGGCGTTGCCCTCAACCCTGGTCCTTTCTCCATCAAAGAGCATGTCTTGGTCACCATCATGGCGACCGTCGGTGCAACCTCGGCATACGCAACGGATATTGTCGCTGTCCAGAAGGTGTACGTATATTCATGTTGGTTTCTTGAACACTGTTTCATGCCGCTGGTTCTAGCTTCTACAACCAGTCGCCCAACTTCAGCTGTCAGTCAACTAGGCTTTTGAAAAAAAAATTCTCGCTGATTGACAGTTTTCCAGATCAATGGTTCGTTGTCATGTCCACGCAGCTTATTGGGTTCTCCATCGGTGGTATTGCACGACGTTTCCTCGTTCAACCGCCGTCCATGAGTGAGTAGCTAGTGACACGGCAACAACATTATTTTTCTCACAAAATTTTCAGTTTGGCCTGCCAACCTTGTCACCTGCGCTCTTTTCAACACCCTGCACTCCCAGACCTATGCTGGTATCGGAAATCGCGGTGGTGTTAGTCGGGAACGTTTCTTCTTTTACTCCTTCCTCGGCGCTACGTGCTGGTACTTCTTCCCAGGCTATATCTTCACAGCACTCAGCACCTTCACCTGGGTATGCTGGATCAAACCAAATAATATCGTCCTCAACCAGCTGTTTGGATACCAGTCGGGACTGGGCATGAGTCTCATCTCATTCGATTGGGCGGAGATTGCTTACAACATCAGTCCTCTCGCCACACCATGGTGGGCCGAGGCCAACGTTATGGCAGGATTCGTGTTCTTCTTCTGGTTCCTCACACCCGTGTTGTACTACACCAACACGTGGTACGCCAAGTACATGCCCATCTCCTCACGCGGCTCCTTCGATAACACCGGAGCTGGGTACAACGTCACCCGCATCATCAACCCTGACCTGTCGATCAACGTTGCGGAGTACAAGGCTTACAGTCCCCTCTTCTTGTCGACTGTCTTTGCCCTCTCATATGGGCTCTCGTTCGCATCTATCACGGCGACCCTAACGCACGCATTCCTCTTTTATCGCAAGCAGATTTGGGTCCAATCCCGTCGCTCAATGTCGGAGCAGCCGGATATTCACGCCCGCTTGATGTCCAAGTATGCTCAGGTTCCCGAATGGTGGTATGCTATCATTTTCCGTAAGTGCAGCCGTTAGTTACTTCGCGCGTGTGTTCGTTCTCAAACATATCTGGACCAGTCTCCATGTTCGTGTTCGGTATCATCTCGATCGAAATTTGGCACACCGATCTACCGGTCTGGGCGTTCCTACTTTCGTTGATCATTGGTAATTACTTGAGTCGAAATTGTCGTTTACCTGATACTAATCTGCGGCACCTAGCGTTCGCCTACATCATTCCTATTGGGATGATTCAAGCTATCACCAATCAGCAAGTTGGTCTCAAGTAAGCAGACTGGTACCCGTCGCTGTACACGTCTGACTCATTCGCTCACAGCGTCGTCACGGAGCTGATCATCGGATACGCCCTTCCGGGAAAACCCATCGCAATGATGATGTTCAAGACTTGGGGCTACATTGCCATGGCTCAGGGTATGCCATCCACTTCTGACGGTCAAGGAGTCGCATTTACGCGTTGTCCGTCCACCAGCCCTGCAATTCACCTCTGATTTCAAGCTCGGTCACTACATGAAGATCCCCCCTCGCACCATGTTCTGGGGCCAAGTCAGCGCCTCCGTCATCGCCTTGACCGTCCAACTCGGTGTACAGGCGTGGATGTTCAGCCATATCCCGTACATATCATGCTTCAAATTCTGTGCCCTCGTTGATGTCCGTTTTCTAGGGATATGTGCAGCAAACACCAAGTCAGTGGGTTCATCTGTCCCAGCACCCAAGTCTTCGGCACCGCTTCGTTAGTTGTACAATCCCGCTTCTGCGATTGTTGTGATGTTGATTCGTGTCTGTGTAAACGCAGGATTATCTGGGGGGTCATTGGTCCCGCCCGTCAGTTCTCGCACGGGCAGGTGTACTAGTGAGTCGTGGCATTCTTTATGCGTGTGGATCGCCTTGATGACCATCATTCTGCAGCGGTTCGTCCGTTTCATGCAGCGCCCATCTTGTGGCTCGTTGACACCAACTCCCTTAGCTCTCACTTTCTTCTTCCTCATCGGTTTCATCTGCCCCGTTATCGCATGGCTCCTTTCGAAGCGGTACCCAGAAAGCTGGATCCGCTATCTCAAGTACGTCCCCCCCGTGCACGTTTACTTACACCAAGTTGGCTGACTGGCACCCAGCTTCCCGTAAGTTTTTTTTTTTCCCGCCGGATCCCGGGGTCAATGTATAACTCCCTTTGTTGCTGCAAGGGTCATCTTCTCCGGGACCGGCAACATCCCCCCTGCGAACGCCGTCAACTACGTCACCTGGGGCATCGTCGGGTTCATCTTCCAGTACGTGATCCGCAGGCGTCATTTCAACTGGTGGACAAAGTACAACTGTATGTGCTCCGTCGTCCCTATACCCCCCGACCGCTGACTAGAATCTGTCTGTTGACGCAATATAGATGTGCTCTCCGCTGCGATGGACTCCGGTGTCGCCGTGGGTGCCATTATCATTTTCTTCTGGTGCGTTCCCGTCGGTCGGTTCCACCTGCCCCCGTTTTGACGGCGCCCGGGTGTAGTCTGCAGTACCCTCGGAACGGCACAATTGGGCTCAACACTATCCAAGCATGGTGGGGCAATACCGTGTCGGCGAGAACGTCAGACGGCCGTTTCGACCCGCTTTGGACCCTCGCCCCAAACCAGCCTACTTTTGGGTACGTGGATCCGCATATGCGTCGATGGTCACTGATTAATATGCGCTCGTCTGCAGTCCGTCGACCTGGTAGATTATTTTCTCGTGAAGGTGTGATACTGTATATAACGGGAAATCGATAGCGATTACGCAACTGTTTGTACGGGGGCCGAATACGTTACGTTGGGGCATTTTCACAAATAAAATTTTTTGGGCATTGGAGCGCCTAAAAGTTTTTGTAGACGGACTTCATCTGCGAGCATCTATCTATCTACACGGAATTCTTTGGAACACACTCTGATTAATCCACGGCCTGTACGCCATCGTAAAGCGGGAGTCGCTGGCAGGCTTCGGGCCACGCGATGGTACCCTGGACGAGGTCAGTCACGGTTGCGATCACGTCGTCGATGGCGCCAATGCGCTGGTCCATGGTATCGCGTTCCCTGGTCGCAAAAACAGTTAGGTTGGCTGAGTGTGGTAACGTGCGGAAATCAAAGCACCTCAAGGTCATCGTCCGATTTTGAACGGCTATCATCGGCGGCGGGGTGTCAGCGCTTCAAAACGGTATCCGGTTCGGAGAAGAAAGAGGGACTTGCAGGCAAAGTCAAGCGTTACGCCGAACGGCGTCCCCAGCTCGTCGTTCCTGGCATAGCGCTTCCCGATGGAGGTGTTCGAATCGTCGACACGCGAGAAGACCCCGGCACGTCGCAGCTTCAACGCTGCGTGGGGGGTCAGTAGGTGGGACCGTCAGGAGGCGAGGATGGCAACGCACAGACTTCTTTGACTAGCGGTGTGAATTCTTCTCGGGCGCTGAGGGGCACGATCAAGACTTTGGTCGGGGGGGAGGGACAGGACCTGTTTGGGCGAACATGGGTGAGATGGTTCGGAGAGAGGGTGGTCGGACTGTGCCCCTCGTTCGACGTCTTGCGCTCTGGTCCAGAAGCTGTGCTCGAGGAGGACGCACAGGATGCGGCCTAGACCGAAGGAGGGTTCGATTACGTTCGGCGTAAACTCGCGGACTTTAGGGATAATAGGTGAGTTCCGCTATATATCACGCAGCTGCGACCTTACTCGATTGCTTGAATGTTTTACGTTCAATTGCCAGAAGCTCCGGACTGATGGTGAAGTCCCTCCCGTCCGGTGATGTAATCGTCGCAGGCCTTATGCCGTGTCAGTGATCGCCACGGCGTTTTACAAGAAAGACGCATATACCCTTGCGCGAGCACGCCTTTGAGCGCCATCAGCTGCGCCTCGTCCATGCCCCCAACGAGCGTCTGGAGGATCCCCGAGTCCTTGCCGAACGTCTTCCCGAGGAGCTTCTTGTTGAATTCGGCCACCGCCTTCTCCGTGACGACGGGTTCCTTCAGCGCTTGGCGGACGACCAGCGGGTGGCCCGTCCTATCCGAGTGCACTGTCAAGTCATACGCCGCCCGATCGGCACACCCAACACACTCCGTCCACCCCGTCGAGTTCTCGATCTCGGCGTCCCAACAATCTTGAGACATGGTTGAACTGGAGGCGGAGACTGGTCTGATTCTTCTTCTTCTTCATCGTCCTCATCGTCCTGGTCCTTCTCAGGCTCCTCCGCCTCCTCCTCCTCCTCTTCCTCCTCCTCCTCCTCCTCCTCTTCCTCGTCTTCTTCTTCCACGTCTACCATCTCTTCCTCCCCGTCTTCATCTTCAACATCTTGCTCATATTTTGTCTCCTCTATTTCCTTCATCCCGCTATCCGACTCCGAGTCAGACATCTGCATGTCTGCAAATGCAAATTTAGTTGCCAGCCATCGAGGTTCGGCCACAGGCCGCCAACTAAAAATCCCATAAGGCAGGTGATTCAAACTCCGACAGATTCCTCTCGAGCGTCACGAGCTGGTCAGCCTCGAATTCAAGCGTTACCTTCCACAAGAAAAATGTCAGGCGATGTTTTTGAAGCATATTGCCATGTCATTTTCTCAAC
>QLPF01005376.1:9812-28833 GCA_003314045.1 Hygrophorus pudorinus | reverse complement strand
GGTTGATTGGACAGATAGACAATACCCCACATCAATACTCTGGCTTCGGAATTGGATGATCAAGTGCCCCCTCCCTCCCCGGTTCTCCTTTTCTGTTACGCATCGTTCATGGTGTATTCCAGATCTTGTCGTTATCACCCACCATATCATTTTCACGCATCTTTGCATTTTATCCACCAGGTCTCGTCACCAGCATTCGATTCCGCTTTCGGTACACATCACTCTTTCCCTTCATCCTCACGGAATCATTAGTATTCGTCATTCTCATCACCGCCTTTATTCTAGACAGACAGTATTTCTTGGTATCTGATATCATGTAAACAATGCTAAGCAGCAATGTGAGTATTTTTTAGCGTATCCGATTGCAATTGTACATGGTCCTGTCGATTTCTCTAAATCAATGAATAAAAACAGGGTGTACTCTAATATGATACTTCCAATTGACCGCTACATGTCGCGTTTAATTCCGTTGACATCTGCCAAGATCAGGGATGGTGCGAAAGCTAATGTCGACCCTGCCAGTAGAAACAATTGTTGCTTCAATTGTCAACGGGTAAACTGGGAGACGTGTATAACGTCGTGAGGAAACTGATCCTCGTGAATCAATCCTTGAAGTGCAGAACTTTATGTTTCAAGGCTTCCCACGTTGACATTGGTGAAGTTACAATCTCCCATCTAAGATGAAATCAGAAAAATGACAAGAACACGAGGTTCAAAAGCGTACCTGACAACCAAATCCCCTCTCCTTCTTGTCACCTCTCCCCCTCCACGGATAGGCATTCCTGCACCAACGACGACATGCGTTCCCTCCATGTGCCTGTCGTTCGGATAATCGATCCTCACAGATATATCCTTCCCGTCGATCCCCTTGAGATGGACCTCCCCCTTCTCCTTCTCAAGCGCCTTCACCCAAGGCAACTTGACATCCATAGTCAAATCATCCCCATTCTTCTGCAATCGACAAAATCGCTCATGAGGCGCTTCCTCAACTACAAACACGATATCCTGAAGCGACCCGTCTCTGCGTTCGTGACCAATGTTAGGACAAATGATTTTAGTGCCCGGACGACAGCCAGGTGGGACGTCAATATCAAGAAGTGCATGTTTTTTCTTGTTCGAGAGTAGATAGCGCGTCAGACGGAAACGTATGTGTTTGCCATGGAAGAGTTCCTCCAGCGTGAGTTTGATGGGACACCTCCACTCCTTGGAATTTCCTGCACCTCTTGGGTAGGCTCCACATACGGGAGAGAAAGGTACGCTCTGAGGGATGCGGGGGTTTCTGGGCGTACTGCCAGGTAAACACGTGTTAGTCTATGTGGAGGGATGAGATAAGAACTCGGACGTACTGATCAGGACGACGAAGAGTCGGTTTGGACTGTTTACGCAGTTTGGATCGTGTAGATTTTGGTGTGCTCGGAGGTTCGGGTTGATGCTCATCACGAGAAGGGGAAGATGTCGATTTTGAATGGCTGGTAGGTGGAGGGTGCGCGTCCGAACTGCCGTTGCTTCCGGACCGAGATGAGCTGCTGTGGGATTTAGAAGTCGAAGAGGAGTGGGATGCAGATTTTGAATTCGACGGGACTTCACGGTCTGAGCGATGACGAGAGGAACCGTGATTTGAATGGGGGTCCGAAGATGATGTGCGGGAGTCCGAGCCGCGATTACGGGAGGACTTGTGTTCTGACGAGCGAGAGTCATTAGAAGGTTTTGGACTGGACGACGTTGTTCCATGTGTATGCGAGCTGCGGAGATTGGACGAAGAGGAGCTCCCGCGTGAGTAGGACCGGGGACTTGAAGAACGGGTGCTGGGTTTAGGACTAGACGGCGGCGTCGTATGTGATTCCGAGCCGTGAAAATCAGATGTGCTGGGTGTCGGACTTGAAGGCGGGGTGGACGAATCTGCAGTGGAACAAGTGGATGAGCTGCCAGAGCTCTTTGGATCATCTTCAGACAGCTTGGAGCGATGCCGTTCTTTCTTTTCTGTCAAAATTCGGTAGGATTCGTGGATCTGCAAGTTTAAATGAATTTCATTATTATCTTAAGATGGCAGATAACTTGCAGACCTCGATAAACTTCTGCTGTGCGCTCTCCTTGTCGGTCGTATGCCGGTCAGGATGCCATTTGAGAGCCTAAGCGACGGTCGTCAGCATACTAGTCCATCAGGTGGTACGAAAAGCTGGCGCACCAATTTTTTATACGCCGACCTGATCTCCTCTGCCGTAGCGTCTCTCGAAACATCGAGCACCTTGTAATGGTCCATATGGTCGCTAACAGAGGGCATCAAGGCAGTTTGGGGTTCGTTCCAACTCAGATCCAGAAAGTCAAGAAATTTAAAGGTTGGAAAACGACGCGAGGCGAAATAATCTAGCCTATGCCTCGTTGTCCCTTTTCATCTGACAATGATCTGCGGACCATATGAAGAATCATGAAGCGATGACTCGGTGGTTTCATCATTGCCCATGATGGTGCACCGGAGCTGTGGCCAAGCCTCGTCGTGGCCGCATGTGAAGCACGTTGATGCGTATGTTTAGAGTCAAACGTCGTTTTCCCAGGGCTCCATCCGCTCCCATGTGCTGGTGAGGGATAAGATGGGCCAATAATGCGCTGCGGAGGTAAGGATATGGTCAAGATTTGGCTGAATTTCCGTGCGCACGTGTTCCCAAACGCAAGTCGTTCAGCGCAGTGCGGGGCTATGCTTCAAGCTTCAAGCTCCAAGCCTCATCGATAACACGAGAACTCTTGGCCTATATCAATCAGTCTTCAATCTGAATGCCAGGTACAGCAATGTCTTGGAACATGACCCGACACGACGTGGATTTACTAGCGCGTGGATAGAACGTGCAGATGGGCCGTCTGTCCCGCTACCCAACGTAAAATCCCACAAAAGTTATTTATCAGGACAACTCGTATGACTTGAATATTTCATCGGCAGGTCCACGACTAATCTCCTGTGCGTATCGCGTCGATCTTGAATTCTGGGGTCTGTAACTTGTCGAATATGGCTCGGACGTTTCAGTTTTGGCCCTTACGCCCTCAAGAAGCATTGGATCCCACTCATGTCCTGCACGGCGCTTCGTATCGAAAGACGATGGTATAATATCCCTTGCCGCGACGATGTCTCCTTCCTCACTCGATCTACATGATCGACTCCTTTACCGCCGTCCATTATCTGCTCCTTCACGTTCTCGCTTGTCACTTGCATTGAGGTCCTACGTCCCCGTATGTCCGAATACGTCACCCTTCTTTAATCCGACGGATAATCTGCAACATGGCGTTGGCAATTTGTTTCCTTCGTACCGATATCATCCGAATTGGCTTGCACCTCGTAATATCCTTCCGGGTTGTCTAGCCGAAAATCCCTCCGACAAATTCATGGGTCTGAAATTTGTATGAATGGCCTCCACCAACGTATTTGATCGCATCTCACATAAGTTTAGCTTATGGTGTCCGCGCACGACTAAAACTTCTTCCGAAGGTTTACAGGCTCCGTGGTCGGGTATTTCTCCCCCTCCATTCACGTGGGTTTTTGTCAAGTAGCTTCCCTTTCTGGTTTCCAAGGCGTCGACTACTGACAAATACAATAGAAGTCTCAAGCCGGGGAAATATTGTTTGCGCGTTCTTGAGGATGTGTACAGCCTGGTATTCACCATTGCTTATATCGGCGACTACGTATTACTATTTCAGTACATCAAAGAAATTCTGCTGATACTGTACAGAAACCCTGCAACACTCTCGCGGCCCCGTTTCCAGCTCCAAACTTCTGCATTTAATGTTGAGAATTGTGAATCAAACAGCTGCCTGGCTCAGAAACCCGTCCCGGAGAGTCCGAAGAACTTCAATCTGCGCCAGTGTTTCGACATGGTTTTCCTTACTCCAAGCAGTCTCAAGGGGTTCTGCGCCCTTCGTGGCGGATAACTGCAACCCCGTCACCCCCGTCCCCGTCCTTCCGTGACCATATCCGCAGTGAATGAGGGTCGCCTCATGCTTCAGGAAGAAATCATTGGCCTCGCACAACTGGCCAAGAGTTGGAGCTGTGAAGTCGGCGACGCGGAGATGGATGAAAGCGATATTTGCATCATCGAGGCGTTCGAGGCCTACCGCATCGTAGGAATACTCGTTAAAGCTGATGATGCTGTCGATTCCCTTGACGGTCAGAAACTGCGCCGCAGCGCTTGTGAGGTTCTGTGCGGCGCCGCCATTGTAGTGTGGTGCAGAAGCGCGGTATAGCTTGTGACCGGTGGGGATATGTTTTGTGACTTGTTCGAATCGCTGCCAAGCTTCGCTCATGGCTATGAGATGAGTTGGAGCGAGGGCTCAGCGCTCAGGGGTTATCTCGTCTACCAGGTCACGTGACAGGTTCTAGGAGGTTCTCGGAAATAGGTGTCTTTCTGGGTCAAGTATGCGCCGGTCAGTGTTTATCAGTACTGTAGCTCCCAAGACCACACATTCCCCATGGGTGCAGACTACTACAAGGTATTGGGCGTTGACAAGAATGCTAGCGACGATGATATAAAGAGGGCATACAAGAAAATGGTACGTTCAACCCCCTCGAATCCTAGCCCAATGCTGATGTAGCATTTACGCCAGGCCTTGAAATGGCATCCAGACCGCAACAACGGCTCAGAAGCATCATCCAAGAAATTCAAAGAGGTGCGCATACCGTACATGCAAACTACTTTTCCAATCAACATTCACTCGCATTTTAGTTAGGCGAAGCATTTGAAGCCCTAAGTGATGGGAACAAACGTGCTGTGTACGATCAATTTGGGGAGGACGGCCTCAAAGGCAGGGGTCCTCCACCGCCAGAGCCAGGGGCTACAGGGCCCTCGTCGTTCAGTGGTTTCCCCGGCGGCGGCGGGACAACCTTCACGTTCACATCGTCTGGGACGCCTGGAGGCGCCTTTAGGACAGGCGGATTTGCGCCTACAGATCCGAACAAGGTATTCCAGTAAGTAATCATGTCGCTACATTAGATTCTTCACTGATATGGGCGCGAAAACGCAGAGAATTCATGAAAGGAATGGGTGGGTTTGGCGGCGGTATGGGCATGTTTGGCGATGACGACGGTATCTCAGGAACGAGTAGCTATGGCGGGATGCCAGGTGGCATGCCAGGCCGCGTTCAGCATTCGTTCACCTCACATTCTGGCCGCTCTCCCTCCTCATCGCAAACACAAACACAAGCACCATCTGAAATGTCAGTACCTCTCAAAGTCAGTCTGGAAGAACTCTACGTAGGCGCAGTCAAGCGGCTGAAAATCGGGCGTCGGCTGCTCAACGGGAGCACGGAGGACAAGGTGCTCGAGATACAGATCCTCCCTGGGTGGAAGAGTGGGACGAAGATTCGGTTCCCGAAAGCTGGGAATGAGGTGCCCAGCGGCGATGCGCAGGATTTAGTGTTTGCGGTGGAAGAGAAACCCCATCCGCGGTTTCATAGGGATGGCAACGATTTGGTGTATACAATGGAGATCCCTCTAGTAGATGCATTGACCGGTGGGGGGGCTGGAAAGCGGGTGGTGGAGCAGCTGGATGGACGGAAACTGCAGGTAAAGGTCCCTGCTGGCGTGATTAAGCCTGGACAGAAGACCATGATTGCTGCAGAGGGCATGCCGATCAGGAAGGATGGGGCTGTGAGCAGGAAAGGCGATCTGATTGTTCAGTGGTCGGTTGTATTTCCCGATCGGTTGACGCCAGCTCAACAGGAGGGCGTGAGGAAGGTTTTGGGATGAAAACGTTGGTTTCGGTATCGTCTTGGACTTGTGTAAAACATCGCCTGCGACTGCTCGACTAATAGAATACAAATCATACATGTACAAGTACCTATCACGACATGACAGTTTTCTTTTGGGGCTAACCGACCATTGAAGCCAATCACAAACCATTAATATTTATGTTGGCCTTGACACTCGCCGAATAGCACAAAGGGGATGACAACCTTTAGTAACCGCGACGAATACCGAATGTCGCCCTTGTCATATACTACATCACATTGGTACGCATAGGTGTAAGATATACATGCCTAGAACATAGAACAGGACATTGTGTGCGCGTCATTCCTCGCTAAGCTGCACAAGTCGCCAAGGGTCTTCCGATGCGATCAAAAGTCGGATGCAGCAACTTAAAGAGAGAACCCACGTTCTTGTTGCTTTTTCAAAGACGGGGTAACAGTACGAACCCAATGGATGAGGTCCTCTTTCTGGACAATGTATATTGTCTGCATTGGGTCGCCACCAAAAGCAGTTTCCCTGGATCGGATGAAAGAGAGAACGTCTGAGCCACACGAGGGGAAGCAAAAGGTGAATTGACCCTCGTTTCGGGAAATCCATTCCAAAATTTGCTCGCCTGACTTCGCTGATAAAATAACGTTGGAGGACGGACTAAAGAATGGCGTGACAACGGAAACACGCAGGTGATTACTATTTCGCACTCAAAGTTTTCGTGGTGGTGTGGAAGGTCCGCCACTGTCCGTCGTGCGAAATCAGATCGAAAAGTGAATATCGCATCAAGTTCTGGAAAAGCTTTCGCATGTAGAAAGCAAGGTAAGCTTCAAAACCGGTTTTTTTGATAAACATTGGGCCAACGAGAATGCGGCGCTCTGATTTAGCCAGTGCAACGCCGAGAGAAAAGCCATCGGTTCGTCGATCACGGCGTCATGCTGTCCTTGCTTGTGTCTGTGTCTGGCAAATACGTGTTTGACGAAGGTCGCTCTTTGTTCGGAAGTAAACTTCAATGAATAATTTCCATATAGAGTTTGGTCGTATATGATGCGGGAAAGTGTTGACGCATGCATCGCATCTACGCGAATGGAGGTGGTTTCGGAATTTGGCCAATTTTGACATGACAAGACGATTCACCCATCTGGTCAAAAACCAGTTTTATTACCATAGAGGGCGAAATCTGGTGGAAGCGGAAGTTCGAGACAATTTTCCGTCCGTTGGGATAAAGCTCGTAAATATTAGTCGATCGTTGTGTGGGGAGACATATATCCAGCCTGAAGAATGAGTAGAACAAGAGTCGCAGTGCTACGGAATCTGCAAAACGAGATGGTATTGTGAGAGGAAATTTAGATATGCCGGTAAATCACCCATGTAACCACGCCCATCCAGTATGAGCACTTAAGTACTTAGCTTCTTCAGCAACTCTGGATGCACCAGCGGCAAGTCCTTTGCTTCCGGAGGTGTCCCACCCTGCGGGTCAAGTGGCCGCCGTAGTCCGTCTGAGGTGGATATAAGGTGGGTCTGCGGCAGGCGAGCGTGTGTGGTATCGCTGAAATGGTTGAGCACAGTTTCCAGAGACGTGTTGGACCAATTTAACTCGTCTCGCATTTGTACCCGGGCCATAGGAGACTATTGGGAGTACCACTGGCAGTATGCACCACTCGCCGTAAAAGCAAGGCACTTTAAGTTCACGTGACATACGGCGACCATGGCTTTACGCCCCCAGCGGGACAACTTGAACGACTCTGATGACCACCCAGACTCGATAATCCGGCGGTCATGGCATGCAATGTCTGACCTCTTTTCACCATTCTCCTCCTCAGCCCTTGCCTCCTTGCCAGATGCTAAACGACCCATCCGTTACACCCGTGCCGATGCCATTCCCGACACAGAGCAAGACGACGACGGGCAAAGACCCACTGTCCGTGACTATCATGCTATCACATCATTTCCGGAGCAGGTGAGAGTGCCCAAGAAAATTGCTACTTCTATCAACGTGGAAGGCAAGGTTTGGTTTGCCAACGAAAGGAGTGAGCTTTATTGTTGATTGTCGGGATGGACGTGATGACCTGACCATGGTTGAAATGTAGCATGGGTGTCCTGGCTAAATATATCGGTGTTGCTTGGATCTTTTGCGCTTGCTCTGTTCAACGCTGCAAGGGACGATGTTGCCCGTGGGTTTGCCTATGCGTACGCGCTAATCAGTATCGGCGTTTTGGTGTGACAAATCTCTGGTTTTATATTCACGTGCGGCTGTAATGGATACTCTGCGGTAGGTATATGGATACCTGCTGTACCAACACCGAATCACTATGATTCGCCGACGGGATCCAGGACATTTTGGTTCGTGACCTTGTACACTCAAAGTTTATCTACTCAATATTTTAACAGATCGAATTTCCGGTCCTGTAGTAGTCAGCGTTCTTTTATTCTTCGCCGTACTCGCCAACTTTCTCATCCGTGGTAAGCCCTCTGTCGTCCCTCTGCCTTGAACTACTTATGATCCCTTTACTCTACTAGTGCGTGAACTGTAAGTTCACACATATTATAATAGTGCTAGGCTAGATCCTAACTTCATCCATTTAGCCAAGAAAAACACATACCGATTCCAGGAGTGGGTCTATTATACCGGAGTGCGGAAGCGGTAGCGAAAAACGCTTTGTTCTTCGGAACACGATAGTACAATCGTAACTTTTCGACTTGTGATCTTATTTCTCCTTGGTGGTGTGTAATTACAAACATGTTCTCTTGTTTCCGATCCCGTGAGTTTTGACGAGCCTTGCTATGTCGGTCTCACGTTTCGAGGCAGATGACGATCTGTCATTCGTGGATCCCACCGTTTGTTCAGTTGGCTATCACATCCAAATGATCCGAGGTGAGCGTTCATTATTTCACAACCCTTGGAAACTTATGTTTAGTTTTGTCAATTATCTTTAACCGGCTGTCGTAAATGGGATTCTAGAAAACGCCACCTGTTACAGACGAGAACGCTATAAACAAGAATGCTACGATTAGCTTTCTGGATATGACATCTGCATAGCCGACTCGCGGCCGACCCTCACGTCTGAGGCCACAAACACCAAATGTACAATCCTCCGACTGTCGATACTGCTGTCAGATCCCTGGGATGCGATCCTACAAAAACAATTCTTCAGTCGTCTAAAATTATTTGTCTGACAAACCGCTCACTGGACTGTAACCGTCTTATGTCGCTCAAACTCGGCAAGACCAGTCTCTCCCGGTGGCTGCTTGTGTAGCCCTTGGATAACGTAATAACCGCCGAACGATCCATCCTATCCACATGATAAATTCTCAGTCAATAAAAGCTGCACTTGGAGCAGGATAGAGGCTCACTCGATTTGTGCTTGGATCTTGAGGTACCTCCACAAGATGCTTCCAATCCACCTTCAAGCCCGTTGAGCTATCCTTCCTCATGGTAAGCACCAGCCTCTCGATCCCTTTCCGGTTCAGCGGAGAGCCGTTCACATTGCCCGAGACATTATCAGCAAAGGTCGCACTGATATTTCGCAGACTCTCCTCGTCGGTTCCCCCCTCGAAGACGTCTTTGATGTGTTGTACTGACCATTCAGACAGGCTACACAATTTTCCAATGCCATTGGGAGTCATCGAATGAACAAAAAGTGGGTTGTTCGTGGGCCAACTGGTGAATGTTCAAGTTCTCTTTGCTAACGAAAGATTTGATACTATGCAGATGGCGATCTTGGCCTTCTCTTTTCCTCGTTCAGCTGCAAGAGGAGGTAGACCGTCAAGTTTACGGTAATCAACCTGCCAGTAGCGGGTGGCATCATTCCTTACGGCATATTGGAAGATAAAATTATGAATAGGAAACACGGTCATGGTGATTATTTCACGGCCTTGTTCATTTTCTGCACTAGATACGCCACGCCTCGTTGTCCCCAAGCCAGCGGTGACCACGAGCCAAGGTTCAGAAAGTCCAGATACTTTGTTTCAATCTGGGTGATATTTTTCCCGGTCGCCCTTCGATCTCTATCCGTGTCTTCTTGTCATGTACGAAGTCAATCGACATATTCCCTTGCGTCCAAACCGGCCTCTGCAACGTAGAGTAACGTAGTCCCATACAAGGGCTTTGCGCCAACTCGACGTACTCGAACTCTGGCTTATTACCTGTGTCCAAGATGTCCTGTTCCGCCTATTGATCCGTCGTAGTGAAGTGACGAGGTCTCAACTCATTACGCAGGATATATGGATGGTAGATTATCTACGTAGTGCTCGTGATTTGGTGTCTAAATTCTCTTGAGGGTGTCAGGGTGGAATGAAAGACGATAGGCACGCAGGAACCATTCAGAGCGGAACATGCACACTTGTTTATCTTTGGCAAAGACAGCTTGGCTGAGCATTTTCATGACAAATGCGATCGCCAAGTATTAGGCAGATAAGAATGTGTGCAACCGCATACGGATCGGAGAGTAACATCGTTCTGAAATCTTGGAGTTTCAAGAAGTCTACCGCAGTTCCTTTCAATACGTCTTGAAGTCGTCGTACAAACGGGCACAGGGGTCTCCGATTTCTAGCCGGGGGGGGGACGTAGAAGCCGGGCTCTTTGTTTTTGCTAGTCCATATTATCGGCGTTGTGCACAATGAATTTCTCGCACGTTTGCTCGAAGTCTCGGGCATAGACGCACAATGAGCCATTTGGACGAACTGTTGGGCAGATTCCCTACTCGCTCTTCACATCCATGAAAGGCCAAGTGTCCTGGTCCTTCCCACCGCCAGTGATCCCGAGTACCTGGTACTCTTTCCCCATTCCTGTCAAATCCACGAGTCTCTTCGCAGCCTCCGCGATCGCATCCTTCCTTTTTTCCGTCTTCGCGCTGTGTTTCAGTGCGTCTACACGTAAGTGCAGTCCCATTCGGCCGAGGAATGTAGCTTGGGTAAGAGGTCCGTGGGTGGTGACTAGTGCGGGGGAGATATAGAAGATTAGTTCTGATTAGACGGCGGTGGCAAGGGAAAAGAAATTACCAAGATCACACATGGCCTCTTTGAGGTATGCGAAATCAACATTGGCTGTGAGATCGCATTCCCCCGGCCGATGGAATACATCTGATATTTTATGATCTTTGAAAGCCTTTGGATCATATGCGTCAGTTAATTGATACAAGAAGACAACAAATGACTGCATACGCGGAAAGAGTTGCCAAACGCATGCTCCCCTCCGTAATCTATAATCAATCCACTTCCTCCGGGAACTTTCCCTTCGTTTTGTGCACTGAAAAGCTCGCCAACCTTCCGCCCAATCTTGAATGCTGCTGGTGACACCTCTACACGGGAGCCAATGGGCAATTTTTGGAAGCGGGGCGAGGATAGACCGAGTAGGGTTGACGATGGAGTCGGGGATGGTGACAAAACAGGCCGTAGACGAGGATGTGAAGGCAATGTGGGTGGTATTAAGAGGTTGGGACTTTTCAGGACAGTGGAAACAGCGGGATCCGGAGAGGATACGATTAAAACTTCTTGCCATCCCAGATAGGTTTTCTACGATCAAGCGTGGAAAGTTTGGTATCGAAAAATCTGAAAATAGGCCGACCCTTACCTCTACTACGTGTATTGGGAGCGCGTCGAAAAATTCATGAGCGACAAGCATTGTGTATTCACCAGAACCTTGCGGTATATCGTCGATGGAGTCGTGCCAAAAGAGTTCCCAGCCACTTTTCTGTGCAGACGGTTTTAATTTGGCATTCTGAAGTGCACGCATGGCGGGGCTTGTTTCCACTAAATGGACGCGTTTTAACGCGGATCGAGACGACGGAAACTGGGCCACAACCTGATTTGAAAGAATGAGAATTCATTTTTTGTTATTGATGAGCTGAAGGCACGAACTCGAAGTATATCAGCCATTAGCGTACCCCTCCCTGGTCCGAGCTCGACCAGGCGGATGCCAGGGGTTTGTCCAAAGTTCATCCACTGAGAAACTAGCCAGATTCCGACAAGCTACATTCTCAATGCTAGGAGTTCGTGACCTCCGGGATTCAGGATATAGGTCACCCACACAATGAACGTACCTCTCCAAAAACCTGGCTAATTTCAGGACTTGTAGTGAAATCCCCCTTGGAACCAAAGACGGCATTCGAAGCATTCATATAGTATCCTTCGGTAGGATGAGACAGACAAAGCTGCATGTAAGTTGCGAATGACATTGGACCCATGGTCTATCGGTTCTGTCATAAGACGCGAGTTTCAATGGTAATGAGCATAGCATACTTTAATGTTGTCCAGTATGAATTTCTCGACTTTCGTCGTTGAAGAATCATTTGCCAGTGCTTCAGAATAACATCGAACAGATCGGGAGCTCGCTCTCGAATTCAGACAAGCCGGTTGTAACCATAGGCGCCTGCAGACCGAGGTTGTCGGATTCCGTAAAGAAAGCAACATGATATGACTTTGTCGGAACCGGACCGTCATGACTTGGACTTGGTCAGAACCTCTGCTAAAATCCAAAAGTCCTTCAACTTTGAACACGAACGAACCGAGCCTTTTCACCCATCCACCCCCAAGTCATGGCAACTCGTACGATTGAACACTACCTGGTATCCCGATAAGCACTCATCACTATTGATCTAGGCATACAATTCGAAAATAGCAGTGATATCGGTGTATTCGCTAAGCTCACAAACAGCTATTGCCTTGCTGCCATCCAAGGCAGCACAAATTTCTTTTCTGCCTTTGAGAGTGAGCTTGGAGATGTCATCCCCATCGTACATACGAGCATCGGTGGGACCCGAATAATTGGGAGACTAACAGCTGGTGCCTTTTGTCTTCCTTTATTTATGCCATGTATGATTGATTTCGATCCCGAAATGACCCAGGCAATCGACACGGCCTGCTAGTTCCTTCCTCAACGACAGATCAAGAGCTCCAACACCTCCGCAACTCCCTACCAGATGCCGTGGCCATCCAGCGTGTCGAGGAGCGCCTATCGGCCCTGGGAAATGTCATTGCATGCAACGATTACGTCGCTCTTGTCCATCCAGATGTCGATCGCGAGACTGAGGAGATCATCGCGGACGTCCTAAAAGTCGAGGTGTTTCGACAGATGGTCGCGGATAACGTTCTCGTGGGCAGCTATTGTGCGATCACGAATCAGGGCGGGCTTGTGCACCCTAAAACGAGTGTGCAGGACCAGGACGAACTGAGCAGTCTTTTGCAAGTGCCTCTGGTGGTGAGCGAAAATTTTATCGCTTTACTACTTTTGTTGGGAAGGCATTCGTAATAGGCGGGGACAGTCAACCGAGGTTCAGATGTTATTGGCGCAGGACTGGTCGTGAACGATTGGTGTGCATTCACAGGATTGGAAACCACTGCGACGGAAATCAGTGTTATTGAGGCTACATTCAGTTCGTCATCTCTCCCGTAATTTTACGTGTGTTGTTATAACGCTTCACATCGCAGAACTGCAAGGACAGGATTCTACAGCGGTGATTGGGGAGATGCGCGATTCCCTCATCGACAACTGGGCATGATACCCCTGCTGTCTTCATTCTACGCAATATAGTCACATTGTGTCGTATTTACTGATACTATCACCCCTTATCACCTCTTCAGAACGCTGTTGGACTAGACCTGTCTAGCAATGACAACGCAACGACTGATGCGCAAGCGTTATCAGGATCCCTTTGAAAAATAAAATATCCGAAGCATGGAAAGTTGCTTCGAAACAACGAAGTGAAATTTCCTCGGCTCCACACGGTGTCCAAGACACTATTCCTCTGGGATCCAGGTCCGATCCCTCTCATTATGTGGCCTTGTCAAGTTCCTCATCCGTCTCAGGACCCCCGTGCCTCACACGCCAACTTCTCTTGATCAACTTCGTTACTGTCCCCATTCACGCTCTCAGCCTCACAGCTGGTTATACACCACATGTCTCCGCTTTTCTTCGCCGTCCTACCTCTCCTCGGTTTCTTCAAAATGTTGTGTGGCGCACTCATCTTTCTCATTTCCTCATCCAGCGCCATGTCAAATGGCACGATCTGACTGACCTGCTCAACAGGTGTCATCGACTCCAAACCGGCGGCCATCAATACGCGCGTAATAGGCAAATGTCCGCGCTTTGTACGCATCCGGTGAGCGAAAGTACACTGCAGCCTGCATCGAGTGGAATTCTAATCATGAGATGAGCGTAGGCACGGTGACAGATGACGCACCCAGGGCCAAGGATAAATTCACCACCCAGCTGAGATATGTCCCCACCTTTCTCCCACACGGGCATCCCGACTTTGAGTGCATTCTTTATTACCATGGCAACCCCGCTCATATGGCCGTGGCGCACGTAACTTCCACATTGGGGATCCTGTCCCCCGTTTCCCGTTCGGAGCGTCATGCCCATTGCGGTGTAAAGTTTGAGAGTGGGGTCTGCGTACATCGCGAACGGAGAGTTGAATATTTCTGTGATGTCGAGTCAGCATATGAATGTCATGCAAGGACGGATGGGAAACGCACGTCGGTAGAATTTTATCATTTTATATGAACCGTTGCTGATGATTATTAGATTGACACCTGACTGTCCCAGTATGATGGGGTCTACATCCGTCGATATAGAAAACATGTAGTCCTGACACTGAGGACACCAAAAATGTCGGATGAAGCACACGATAGTCTGCTGCTTCATCCACAGATCACCAAATGGTACACGCAGCCCGTTCTCTGCGATAACAACAAGTGAAGCTACGTCTGAAAGCTCCGTTTCCGTCGGTATCCTGTTTTCGTCGAATTCGGCTTGTGTTTGTCGCGTCGGCAGGTCAGTGGCAAAAGTGGAGCTGTGTGAGCTGTCTGGCTGTATCTGGATAGTTGTATCGATCGACAAAGTGCGACTTCTGGGGAACGGCGCGCACTGCGCCAAGGACAGTTGAGAGGATCGAGGGAAAGTGAAGAACTCCCGTTTGGGCTGGGTGAGTTCGTGAGTGGAGGCGGACGCCAGAAGAGCCACCGCCGTCGTCGAATCGTAGCTGGAACTATCGTGTTGGGATGATGTGTCGCTGCCCAGGAGGTCATTCAAAACTGGTATTGGTGGGTGAGGAAAGGAGATATGCTGAGCCGCGGAAATCGTTGACCTGCGACTTTGTGGTGGCATAACTATTCCGCAATATTTGAAGGACGCCGTCGATACCCTGCCTCTGGAGAGACTCCTCGGGACCCAGTCGCAAGAATTATTATCTCCAGGGGACCCGCAGGAGATAGCGGTAGTGCTGTTGTTGTCGACCTTAGTGAGCGTTGGTATGCCACTCTGACTGTCCTCTTCTGGTGACTGAGAGATGGGGAGGATATATGTTTGGAGATTGTGAAATGTGTATGGCGAGGTTTCGGAGGTTACGGCGATGGATTGGGTCCGCCGCCTGTAGTGGCTTTTCTGCTCCACGCTCGGGAAATTCTGCTCTAACATATGTCCCATATCCTGAGAACATGGGCGCACACCAGCAAACGACCTTTTTTTTGCAATATCGATTGGTCGGAACGAGGCGGTGGTGACAAAGCTCTCCTTGAACAAAGGTGATTTCGGAGGCCCATGGGAGTTGTCGAGGTAGTCTCCCTGAACGGAGACACGACTAGAATTTAAACCTCGACTACGAAGAAGTGCAAGGGGTGCAAAGGGATCCTCAGGGTCCGGCTCTGGATAACGGACTCGGACGCTCGCAAAACTTGGAGCAGATTTCCTTGGTACGCGATGCTCGCTCGCGCTGGGGGGTTTCGTCTGAGGGGTATCTGTCACTGACATAGTATAAAGAACAATAAGTACTTCAGAGTAGCACAAGGCTTGAAAGATTACAGCGATATTAATCCTGGGAGGGCACGCGGTTTACAACATGCTTTTTTTAAAGGGGTGAGCACCTCCGCGTCCTTTATACCTCGAGGCGTCCGTGTTATCAGTCGGCCGCAGCGGGTTCCTTGCTTCCAGTTCAATTTTAATACTTAACTTTGGACGGCTGAAGCTTTCATGCGGCACTCCGCGAACCGGATTCTGAGATCCACTCGGTCATATGAACATCACAATTGTATGAACATGGTACAAGGTAAGTCAGCTCTAAGTCCAACGGCCAGCCGATATCGATAATCTCAGGCAAGTGATAGCCATCGTAACATCGTCATCACGCACCCTTCCTCGCCAATATTCTCCGAAAAATGCTTGAGAATACGAAAAGTCAGCGACAACTTGAATGTCACAGGTACAGCCTGAGGTAGTAGTTCGCCGAAGCAGATAACTAAAGAGAACACGCTTGGGATGTAGATGCTGATAGGCTATTACAAGGTGGAAGCCTCGTGTTGCGGCGAAAGAACTTCGAAACCCGTTGATACAACGTTTCACTGGCAGTGGAGAAGAACCATGACGGCGTATGCCAAGGTATGCCGTAGCAATCCACCCACTCCCTCCCGTCATGGTAGACGGAGTTCGAGGGTTTGCACCAATCGCGGGGAGACATGAAGTATGTTCGTTGGACAATATTCCAATAATTCCATCTAGTTCCCACTGGTCCCCTGGTCCCCAATGGCCATTGAAACTGTTCTCTTGGATGGACTCGGATATAGCCGCCGGCGCAAGCCGAGTTAGAAGCGGTCGGCCTTGTCACGAGTGGCACGGTCCGCAGCTCTCCCTCAGCATCACGACAAGGTTTCGTCACCTTACGACAGCGAATCGGAGGCTTTGGTGAGTTGGCACATGACGAAATGTAACAAAAAAAAATTGAAGTCCTTAGGTTTGTATGATAGGTGGCCGTCACGAATTCTACCGTCCACAGTCACGGATTGTGCTTCGACATCCTCCGTAGTTTAAATTTACACAAAACACCATGCCTTTCGACGAGCTCGCAGAAATTAATGGCGTCAAGCCCAAGGTTGCTATGGCAGATGGCGACGAACGGGATGTTAGCTCAATGACCAGGCATGTAACTGTTCAAAGAGGTCACCATCGGACTAATATTTCTCTTGTCACAGCAATTCTGTATACAAGGTGGGCGTGTTGAATTTTCTGCTGTCCGACCTATTGGCAAACGTTGACGCCGCCGTAGGTCAAGCGGACTTGGGATCACTATTACTGGTCCGTATGCTTCATTCCATTAAGAAACGACGAATTAACGGAATGCGAATCATTCCAGCACTTGCCCTGTATGTCACTACCTTGTTAACTCATAACATCTAATCTGACGACATACTGTCCGTTATGCAGGCATGGCGGAATCAGGTATGTTATGGCCATAGTTTGATCTTCCAGAGATAGTGAGTTTCGTGCAGGGTGGAGTACCAGTGAATGCGCGAACTTGCAAACATCTCAAATCTCTTCTCGGTGACAAGTATGAAGAGGCCCGCGTGAAGCTGAAGAACCCTGACGGTGCATCGAAAGGCTCAAAGAAACCGGCGTCCAAGACGAAAGCGAAAGCGAAATCCCCCTCTAAACGAAAGAAAGTTGACGACGACGATGAGGATGCCGACGACGACGCCAAGCCGGCGAAGAGGGCAAGAAAGCCTACCTCTACCAAAGGTAAAGAGAAGAGCGGAACTGGGATCGATGATGACGACGTCGAAGAGGAAGCCGAAGGAGACGACGAGGACGACCCCGTACTTAACGGAAAGAAAGTGCCAGAACTCTTGCTTGCCGTCAAGTGGGATATCGAAAAGGGAGCCGATCCTACTGGTTGGTGGATATCTGAGAAGCTAGATGGTGTCAGGTATGCCACACTGTCGCAAATTTCTGGCAGTCTCAACAACTACGCTGGCAGGACCTTTTATGACGGCAAGCAGATGATCAGCCGACTAGGGAATCCCTTCACGCCACCTCAATGGTTCTTAGACAGTGGGTTTTCATGATTATTTCTAGAGAGGGAAGTTTATTGTCTGTCAGAGTTACCCAATGATATCACACTTGATGGAGAGCTCTTTGGCGGGAGAGGCGAATTTCAATCGACGGTGTCAATCGTCAAAACAATGAACTCACCTCACTGGCAAGGAATAACCTTTCAAGTTTGTCACTCTGTCACTCCAGCAGTACGCTGACGTGTCATGAATTTGCTCAGATATTTGACATACCATCGCAAGGCGACAAGCCTTTCGAAGATCGCATCGAGTATCTCACTAAGACGTTTGGACCCGGCGGCACTCGTGAGGCCAAGCAGGTAGAAGTTGTCCAGCACACACAGGCGACCAGTCGACAACACGTTCTTGACAAACTCCAGGAGATCGAGACTCTCGGTGGTGAGGGCTTAATGTTAAGGAAGGCCGGATCGTACGCCATCGGCTTTCGTCTTTCGTCGTCTTACTAACATGTTGTCTCCTACATCCAGCTTGTACGAGGGAAGACGCTCCAGCTCGCTTTTGAAGATCAAGGTGGGTTACTTGTGATATCATCTGACCCTTCTCACGTCGTTGCAGACCTTCTACGATGCTGAGGCTATCGTTACCGGTTACATGCCGGGGAAAGGCAGGAACAAAGGCGTAACCGGTGCTCTCAAATGCAAAATGGCATCCGGAAAGGTCAACTATGGAATCTTTTCCTTCATCCACGTAGCATCTAACTAGAACAAACAATCAGAACTTCAACGTTGGCACAGGTTTGACTGACAAGTTACGCCAAAAACCTCCGAAAATTGGTGCGATCGTTACATATCGATTCCAAGAACTCACGAGGGACGGGGTACCGAGGTATGCGGACATCACGTATGGCTTACACATACTCACCGGTTTTTTTACGCAGGTTTCCGTCGTATATTGGTGAGGCTATTGACAAGACTGTAGCCAAGGATGCAGAAATACCAGAGCACCGTAAGGTTGACAAACCTGCAGAGGAGTAGCCTGAGGAACGTCGTCCTGTGGGCTTGTACAATGTAGGAGTCAGTTTCTTCCCTACTGGAAATTGATAACCTTCAGAGCTCTGATGAAGGAATCATGACATGGTCTACGAATTGGTTGGGAAGACGTCTTCCTTTGACCTTATCGTGATAAGACGATGCCTGAGCTGTGATAGGTCTCAGAACGCTATGTACGTGTTAGTATGCATATGAAGGAAATAAGCCGCATTATTACGGCAAGACTTCGGTGTACTGGTAATGGACGAAAATACGGTGGCGATCCCCACGGACGGCTTCCTGGAGCGATTTATGTATTCGTAGATCGATAGTACTTTATTGTCGGTTAAGGTCCGATGCTCTGACTATTCCCATAAGTCGTTACGAGCGCTCACTGGCCCGCTCAGGCTGTGGTAGACGGCGTTACCGTTAAATAAGTTAACCCCTAGCAGACGGGAATGACACGTGTCCAACTTGAACTCGCTCTTACACAAGCGCG
>QLPF01005362.1:0-15684 GCA_003314045.1 Hygrophorus pudorinus | reverse complement strand
GCAGGAGGTCCTTTTCAGGCCCTGGTCAGCTCAACTTCCATAAACATACTTGCAAGTCTAGCAAAGGAGTCCTACAAGAGGAGGCTCTGACAAAAGCCAAGGAACTTTGGGACAGGAGGAAAAAACCATGTGTGGACTTGAGATTGCCTGGCTCCTCGGAAAACTTACAGATTGAAAGTTGTTGTGAGGCAGACATGGCAGGTGGCTGTGTCAAGATTTAGTCTGGAATTAATTCTACATGGAATTTGACTATAAAATTTAGATTCACATTTGAGAATCATTCTATTTGGCACCCTGAGCACCCAGCCCTTCCAGTGACTTAGTCTGTCTAAGATGGGGGAGCGGACAGTGACAAAATCACGTTAGAGATGGGACAGCGGGCGTCGGCCGACATTAGTATTGTAGTTGTTAAAGATGAATCGGCCGACATGAGTATTGTAGTCGTAAATGATGAGTCAGCCTATGAGGACGATGAGAGTTTGTCATGGATAATGGATCGGCCGATATTGAATTATCTCATCGAAGATGACTCGGCCGATATGTGACTTTCTCATTAGAGATGGGTCGGCCGACAATGTGTTTTCTTGTTGGAGATGGATCGGCCAACATTGTGTTTTCTCATTGAAGATGGATCAGCCGGTATTTCACTTTCTCATTGGAGATGGGTCGGCCAACATTGGGTTTTCTCATTGAAGATGGATCGGCCGATATTTCACTTTCTCATTAGAGATGGGTCGGCCGACATTGGGCTTTCTCATTGAAGATGGATCAGCCGATATGTGACTTTCTTGTTAGAGATGGGTTGGCCGACATTGCAGATGGGTGTCACTACTGAGTACACACAAATTCTCTATCTACTGAAGATGGAGGGTAGCCTGGGTAGTTTGTACATTTTGAGCTCCTTTTATACTGCTTTGGAACAATGGGAAAGATAGAACCATAGAAAGATAGAACAATGGGAAAAGAACAATGGGAAAAGAACAATGGTGTTTTGTCCATTGTTCAGGACAATGAAAGAGAACAATAAGAATATGAGAACAATGGTGAAGAACAATAAGGATGTCCATATATATGTAGAACAATGGTCAATGAACAATGGAAGATAAAAATAATTAAGAACAATGGTGACAGAACAATAAGAATTTTTAATGCAGTCAGTTCTTGCCATATATGTAAAACAATGAGATTCCTGTATTTGTCCTTGTGGAGTCTTGTTTTGTGATGTATAATCTATCCTGGTTTATGTAATGCATTCCCATATGGCATGTGACTTAATGGTAAAATATCTGTAACTTGTGTTGTGCAATAGGGAATATTGTTCTGTAACTTGTTTTGTGTAATAGGAATATTGTGGCATAACTTGTGTTGTGTATTAGAGGATATTGTGGGTGATATTTTGCTGTAAAACATAACTGAAACCCAGTTTCAGATGTAACATAATCATTCCTGTGTTTGTTCTTGTAAAATGTTGTCATGTGATGCATAGTATATCCTGATTTAGTTCCTTCCCCTATGTCATGTGGTATGGTGATAGACTATCTGTAGCTTGTCAATCCTGTATGATGTTGTAATTGGCTTTGTGAAATAGAGGATATTGTTGAAGGTATATTCTATGCAACATAACTGAAACCTAGTTTCAGGTGTGGCAACGGGTACATTGTGTCCGGTTATTAACTTAGACGGTTGAAGTATCAACAGCTTCTGCTGTGAGATTTTTCGCCTATGTGTGGTAGTTTCAGCCGTAGGCTGTTTATTGGCCATGGCCTTTTTGTCATAGATGGCTTGTCGAGCCATCTCATTTATCCGACTATTGTAATCTTCAATAGATTCTTCCCCTTGTCGACGGGTTTGCTGGTCTAATCGACCAGTCATTATTGATTCTCACTTTGCGAACACTTCACATTCTATGTGTAAAGCTGAAATAGCTTCCTGTTGTAGTTCGTTCGTATTGGCTACTGGCCTATATGATATTCCATTGCTGGAATTGATCTCGGGCTGCTTAACAGTCATAGTGGTTATTTCCTGCAGACTAGCAGGTTGAGACATGTAGGAGGCATGTGTGGATTCCCCTGTAGTTGAAGGGCTTTTGTATGGTCCAATTGGCACCACTGTGGTTACAGTTGTTTCAGCTGGTTTAGCTGGTGAGGTTTGCTGCCCACTGGTATCTTGATGCCCTTCTAAGGGATATTCATTGTTATGATCAGATCTTATCTGATGTATATCAGTTAAATAACTATTGTAACGAGCCTCCATACAGTCATCTAGAGCTTCCAGCTCTTCTATACACGCCTGTAGCATGGATTTTCCTTTCTTTCTGGCAGCTCTGTGCTGTTCCATATCCGTATGGACTCTCAATTCTAATTGGTCAAGCTGTATACTCGTTCGGGTTTTAACTGGAATTTCTTTTGGGTCTATTTGACCTTCGGTCTGATTGACAACCATGCTGGTTGATGATCTACCACCTATTGAAGGTGTTTTCCTACGCGTGGGCGAACTATATGCCAACAGCATAGTGGGCGCTCTCGCATTTTCCGAATTTTGTGACTGGGGAGCCGGTGTTCGTCTATTCACTGGGGATTCCCAGTGGTTTGTAGGATAGTCATAACTGACATCATCATATTCTGCTGCAGGCAATAGGGTTGTTAGCCCTGTGAGCCGATTCCGAAACTTGCGAGGCTTTATAAGCAGAGTCTCGCTGGAGGGGGGTATGTTTGGTAACGGGGAGGTTTACATCCCGTAATTGGGATGGACTTCCCTGTTGGGATGATCTATGGGACCGGTTTGACATCCAGGTTGTTGAATTCACTTATTGATGGGATTCGTCTATGAACGCACTAGATCGTGCATGTTCTGAATCGTATTACTACAATGTGCATTGCAATTGCGATTGTGTGTTGATATGAACTAATGTTCGATTTTCGTAGTGTACGGTGAGAGCTATACTCAAGCCGTTTGGGCTTTTTCGTGTCTGTTTGATAAGGCCCTTTAGGGTGCCTAATAGGACTTTGTTATAGTCAAGGTATCTAACTGTGAGCAGCTTATGACTACGTAGTATAACCAATGTATCTAACCTCGTGAAAGGCTTATGGCTATTACAGTCAATTCAGAACCGTTTTAAGGGTTGTTGGCTGTGAAAAAAAGTATAAACTTGTGTAGGGCTAATTAAAGCCCTAGTACAAGTGGAAGGAATGTTATAAAGACTGTATTACTCACTATGCACGATTCACAGGTCCAAATCAATATATTTGGATAATGAATGTTATGCTGTTATATGAGTGTTGTAGTAGTTATAGTTATTGAGTGTGTGACGTGGACGGCGTACTATACAGTTGTTTGTATGTGTGTACATTGTGGCACATGTGTCCGCGGTAAATAATTATAATAAAATAATAAACAAAAAGGATAAGGAAATTAATGAAAGTAACAAGGAATCATAGATTCCTTACAACACCACCCCATCCCTCAACACCTACCCGGCCTCATCACCCACACCCACACCCACACCCACTGTCTCGCTTCAAACGCAAGACGGCCACATCGTCCTCATCACCTACCACACCACGCCCCTCATCCCCCACCCCAGCCTCGTCACCCACCCCAATACCCGCTGTCTCACTTCAAACGCAAGACAGTGTTGACCCCCTCTGCTCATCAAACGAGCATGAGGGGTGTATGTATATTTTATGTAGATAAATTATATAGAATATATTATGTATATTATGTATATTATGTGTGACACCTGCAGGTACCTGCCCACGGGTACGGGTACGGGTGTACCCTGGGTCGAAATGGCCATACCCATGACTGTACCTGGACCCTTGGTGGGAGGTATGGGTTTTGATGGGTACGGGTACGGGTACAGCCAAAAGTACCCGGGGGTTACCCATGTCCTTCGCTACAAACAATTGATCACACTTCTATCGATCGATCACCAGATAAACCTGACAGCCGCCAATCATTATTTCGGTCTACAGCCTTGCCCATAGCCTTGCCCATAGCCTTTTGATCACAAGGCTATCCTGCTATCCCGGTCCACAAACATGCACCGACCTCATGCCCGATGATCACCTTTATTTAGTATATTCCTTTCTTCACATTTCCTTTCTCTCTTGTGCTATGCACATTATCACCTGACAATTGCCTGCAAGCCTAGCGCGTCCAATTTACGTCCCAATGTAGTAATACACAGCCACCTGTACCATTTAGTATATATATTGAAATAAACGAGTAACAGACTTTCCAGTCTGTTATCTCAGGATTACCACCATGTCTATGGGGCTTCCTTCTAAGATGGCTTTCTGGCGACCTCTCTCCTCTCTATTCCCTCTTATCCTTCTCCTCTAACCTTTTGCTTCGTCTTCTGGTCTTGTATCTTTACAGGATAACCGGTACTTTATTGTATTTGGTGTTGCCCTGACATGAGGGTGGTGGTAAGTGTGGCAATGTTGTTGGCCATAACAGTGAAGGCATTCTGTATTTGGTCTTGATCCATTGTCATTGGATCTCTGTGGTAATGCTGTGAAAATTCCTGTGTTCTATCTAGAAGGAAACCCTATCTGGTTGGATACAGATCCCGGTATGCTTTATCCTTCTCTTCAAGTACTTCTATTACTTGGTGTGAAAGCTTGTATGCCTCTGCTATGATGTTGTGTTTGAAGACACTCCTAATTCTCAGCGCGGTGTGTGCTAGATTGTCTTCGTCAGTATGGATTATCTTTCAGTAAGTGCAGATGATGATATGTTGGCAGCAGGTTACTCGTTGGATAGTTTTTGCTCGTCTATCTTCGAGGTATAAGAAGTTGGTGTGTTTGTGAAATTTAGGGTCAAGGGTGTACATCCACTAGGGATTAGGGCAAAGGGGTCAGCTCGAATCTACTGTTAGGGCAACACTATAAGGTGTCCCTACAAATAGTAAGAGTGGTAAAGTATTGTGAGAGGTAGTTTGTAAGAACCGAGGATGAGGTATAAGATGAGAGGAGAGATTGGTGGTGAGTTCTGAAGACTGAAGGGTATGTGCTTTAGCGGTAATCCCAGGAGATTCAAGCTGGGGTTTCTAGTTGAACTCTGGTGCTTTTATACTGTGTATGACTAATACAAAAGAATACTATGGAATGCTATGGAATAGGGACTTGTAAGCCCTGGTCTGTGCACTATGACTAAGTCCGTCGGTATGATGTAACTATGTATGAGTAAACCGTTGGAATGACATAAAAAGAAAGGAGTAAGCATCGGATGATGGTAATCGTGTATGAGTAATCCGGATGTGTGTAATGAAGGAATATAGAGAAAAGGTAAAGGAATTGATAAAGGAATTGATGTATCATGACATTATACCTGTGGGCATCGGAGTCTGAATGCCACACTACTGTGTTTGGTGGGTATTTGCCACACTGCTGTATTTGGTATTCGCTCAGTCATGACTTGTCACACTCTCAGTGTGCTTGTTCCGGGATAACTCCCGTGGTAATGATACTCCGTGGAGTTCGAGATAGCGGTCAAGAACCGATAGCTCAGCCACTGCAGCTTAAGGCTCCCAGGTGTAATCACCATAGGCCCACTTAATCTTAAAAAATAATTTGGGGGACCATTTATGGTCAACTATTTCATCTACAACCCATTCGTGTTCCAGGTCCGCACCGAAGTCGTAAAATGCATTGACTTCCCTCTTAGGGAACAAATCATTGTGATTGGGTTGATGGGGCCTTAACAGGCTTACATGGAATGTCGAGTGGACGTGTTGTATACAGAGTTCATCCAGTAACTCTATCATATAGGTAGATTTTGTAGGGTTGCTATTAAGCACTTTATATGGCCCGATAAACTCAGGCAATAATTTTCATACCCTGCCTTTCAGGAAGTTTAAGTTCTTTGTAGAAAGGTAGGCTTTACTGCCTATAAGGATGACAGGATCATCCCTTCTATGTGCATTAGCATGATAGGTTTGAGTTATGCGACTAGCTATTCTAGCCTCATGAGCTGCTTCAAGGTTCTGTACTGCTTGTTCGGCGAACTGTCTAACACCTTTGTAGGGCATATCCAATATAGGATTATTAATCATGGTCGGCATCCAGCTGCCATTCAACTCGAAGGGAGCCAAGCTCGATGAGCTATTTACTGTAGAGTTGAATGCAAACTCTATGGATGGCAATTTGTCATTCCAATCGGTTTGATTATCGTTTATGAAGGCACAGAGTGCCTGATTAATTGAATGTATTGAATGTTCCATAGCACCATCTGTTTGAGGATGAAATGCTGTAGACATGAGCAGTTTCCCACCATTAATGCGGTGTATTTCCTTCCAAAATTTGGAAGTAAACTTGGAATCTTGGTCAGAGACTATTGATTCTGGTAATCTGTGCAAACAGACAATTTCTCTATAGTAGAGTTCAGCTACTTCTGTAGCTTTCACCGTGATAACAGTAGCTATCAAATGTAGCATGGAGGTCAATCGGCATATGACTACCATTATGTAGTTGTATCCATTGCTTTCTGGGAGTGGTCCCATAAAATCAATGCCTACTGAGGCCCATGGCCGATTAGGTATTGGCAGACTATGTAACAGTCCTGCTGGGTGCTGATTATCTGTCTTTATCATTTGGCATTTGCCGCATGATTCACAAAATGCAATTGTATCACGTATAATTTTGGGCCACCAGAACCAATTTCTAAGGTATCTTAGTGTTTTATCATGGCCTATACGGCCTAGTACGCTGTGAGTGTCATCAATTATTATTTCGGGGATCCTCCTCCCCTTCCATAATGTGTCTGGAATGCACAATACTGTTTTGTTTTCACAACTGGTTGTGTATAACTTTTGGCCGTCAAGCCAATAGCTTGCATATTGTGTGGGAGCTGTGATTATTTTATTGAGGATGCTACCCTCTTTATAATATTGGCCTCATTGAGCCATTAAATTGCTTGATTTCTGTAAGTGAATTGGTACTGTTTTAATGGGTTGAATAGCAGGTCTAGCTATCACCTTTCCTCGTGCTGCTATGATGATCGGTTCAGGAAAACCTGACTTTAATTCAGTCTTACAGTTTTCTGTTGTAAGGTCCCTGCTAGGTCTATTCGTGCAGCTATATTGACGTATTCACTGGGTGAGTGTAATTCTGACAATTCATCGGTGATATAATACCGGGACAAGGAGTCCGCTACCTTGTTCAGGGTTCCTTTGGTGTAAACCAAATCATATTCAAAGCGGGATAGGAATTCCCACCACTGTGTCTGTCTATCAGACATATGTATCTTCAATTTGAAGAATGTTAACGCCTTATGGTCGGTCACCATGATAAATCGTTGTCCAATGAGCTTGTCTTCCCATTTGACTAAAGCCTCTAATATGGCTATCAATTTGTGTTCCCACATATGATAATTACACTGAGCTGGTGTAAATTTCTTGGATAAGCATCCAGCTGGGCGTGCCTTGCACCATTCCGGTCCTTGACCGTAAAATGCTCCAATGCCCCTTGCAGAGGCATTGCATACGACCCAGATAGGGTCAGGTTTTTGCATATCCACCAGTTTTAATATCGGTGTATTACAAGTAATAATTTTAATCATTTCGAAACACTTTTCATGTAATGGAGCCCATATGAAGGGCCAATGATTATGGGTCATACCCAATAGAGGGCTTGTATATGCAGATATGTCTGGCATAAATTGGGCTAGGTATTGCACCAGTCCCAAGAGACACTGTACATCATTATAGTCTCTTGGCCTTCGCCATTTGCAAATGTGTTTGAGCTTGTCCTCATTGGGCAATATGCCTTCATCGGTGATTATATGGCCTAAACAGTCCATTTTTTTAGCACTTAGGAATAAGTGACTTTCATGCAGCTTGTCAAAGACAAGCTGTAATTGTTTTTCATGATCCTCTAGGCTATTAGAGAATATGAATATATCATCGAGATATACATGGACAAATCGTCCTATATATTCACAGAATATAAACATCATTAAATGTTGAAATGTAGAGGGCGTGTTGCAATTGCCCTGTTGAACCACATACCTCACAAAGGTACCAAATATGGTAGAGAATGCTGTTTTGGGCACATCTGATTCTCTGACATCGGACATATCCAGTTTAGTATGGTACATACCGTGAGCCACATCATGACGGATGCTGTCTTGATCTGGGAAAGGAGTAATGTCCTTTATTGTGTTCTCATTGTGCTTGCATGCATCTACTATGGTTCTTAACTGTCGGTCTTTCTTATAGATGCATAATAGTGGTGCTGCACTATCTGTAGTGGTTCGCTTCCACCATCCGGCCTTTTCGTACTGGGCTACTTTCTCGACTAGCTCGGGACAGAGTACATCCGGACATCTCAGCATGTGGTAGGAAGGCTTGTAGCTTTTGTCTGATTCTCTGATGCATATATATATATTTTAATTTAGACCCCGTGGTGGCATTGCCATATGGTAGGGTATACAGTGCAGAGGGTCATGCTACAATAAACTACAAAGTCCCTTTCCACCCAACTTCAGAGAACCCCTCTGAGCGGGAACCTCCATGAATCAAAAAGAACTGAAGAGAACCATCCACATACATGTGACTTGTGACTAAATCTGCAGTATCAATGTGCTGACCCTGCGTCAACCCTCCCCCTACCTCCGTGCCCCACACCCTCCTGGACCACTTCCCCCACCGCTCCAAACACCTTTTCCAAACGTCCCAACCGATTAACAAACCGGAATAGGTGAGTTAACAGACTCGCCCTGCTGAGCAGCTTGTTGATATCCTGCACCCCCCTACCGGCCCTCCGCACCACCTCCCTACATTGGCCACTATATGCAGGGCACACCATCAAGAAGTGATGTACCGACTCCCTCTCCTGTCTGCACTGCTGGCATATTGGTGATTCCACACGTTGTAATCTGTAAAGGTGAGCCTGCAGCGGCGCATGTCCCAAACATAATTGAATCAGTAAGCTTGCCTGTTTTCTTGTCAACTCGCTAATCAGCTCCATGAACTTCTTCGACGGCATTGACCCGTCTATTTGCTGCAGCCGTTCGAAGCAAGGTGAGTTCCTCCAAATCTGTGAGGCTTTGCCTTTGTTTTTGCTCCCAACTCTCTACCAGCGGCTGCTCTGCTCCATGGCAACACCTTGCACAATGGTGCCGGTAGCCAATCCCTCCTGCTTGACCCCCCCTCCACGGCCCTCTTCGCTAGCCAGTCTGCTTCCTTGTTCCCGGCTACCCCTTCATGTCCCAGGACCCATCTTACCATCATATCCACTAGCTGGTGTTTAGTCCGGACCATCTGCCAGTGCTCCCAGAATATCCACCATAGGTGTTGAGCTGGGGCTGCCTTTGTGTTGCTCGCGTGTATCAAGGCTCCTATATTATCTGCCGCCATAGATACTCGTCTCACCCTGCCTCCCTCCTGCCTTACTAGCTCCAATCCCAGTATTAGTCCCACCCCCTCAGCCTCTGGCACCGTGTGGTCTGCCTCTGTACCCAACCTATATCACAGGCTTGCAATCCTCTTCCCATTCTGATACAACACGACTGCAGCACCAATAAATCTGTCCTTCCCTGACCCATCCATATACACTTGGATTGCTGCAGAGTCCTCCCCATCCATTTTCACCGCGTTCTCCCTCAATCCTGCTATCTTTGTCCGGAATGCTGGCACCCACCTGCACCGGGTCCACCGTTTCCATCTTGTCTGGCTGTATTCCAAAGTTGTGCATTAGATCATGTAGCGGCCTGGATGCCACTTGATGCGTCTCCGTGCTGCCCTCTTGATATGCTTGTGCAATGGGTGCGATATGGGAATGACAACATCCTCAGTGCTGCTCTGCACCAAAATTTCTCAATCAGTAGTTGCATGGGGAATAAATTGGTGTGTGCATCCAATATGTCCGTGGCTGTCAATCTCATAGCCCCCATAATAGTGATCACCGCTTTCCTCTGGATTGACATGAGCTTAGCTACCACAGCTGCTCTGCCTGGGTGATTCCGGTTGCTACCTGACCCCAAGAACACATCAGCGGCATACAACATATGGGGGACAGCTACCACGAGATATAATCTTTGCACAAGGGGGGCTGGGACTCCCCTTGTCACCTTAGTGATCCTTTGTATCTGCACAGCCCAAACCTGGCCCTTTGCCACTGCACACGCCCCCTGTTCCTTCCATCTTAGCTCGTGATCGATTAGTACTCCCAAGAACAGGGCAGATTCCTGTGACGCTACCCTGTTACCCCGCAATACCAAGTCTGGTCTTGTCAGTGGACATGTCTTACCTGGGGCTGAGGGGTCTGCTTCATGCTGCCGAGTAAAGTCCATGAGCTGGAACTTGTCCAGCCCGAATTCGCAGTTATGTTCATCCGCCCACTGGAATATGCCCTGAGACCGGGTCATGATCTCTTCCAGTTGCCGGTGTGTGTCCTCCAGGCTGTCCCCCACTGTCATGATGTAAGCATTGTCAATAAATAGCGCACCAGCTTCGCCATTTTCCTTCTTTAGGCATCGCAGTAATCCTCCATTGTAGATCATGTAAGTGATGCCTAAAATTGGATCCCCCTGATCCAGTCCGCTGTTGATTGTGAACATCTGCGATTGGAAATCATCAAACATTAGCACTGTACACTGTCTATCCAGTCGCCTGGACATCCTCTCTGTGTGCTCCACCGGCACACCTGCTGCCCTCAGTTCATGTAACATTCGGTCTACTGCCACGCTTGGGAAAGCCCATTTTACGTCCAAGAACAGCACTGATACGACCTTCCCCTTATGCAAGGCACTTTTCACTGAGTCCACCAGCGTGTGAATTGAGTCTATGGTTGATCTGCCCTGCTGTCCTCCAAAGTGTGCTTGAGGGAGGACACCTGTGCATTTGCAGTTGCTTGCCACAGTCTCAGTTTTACACCTGTTCAACCACCTAGCGAGTCTGTCAGATAGCACAACAGGTCGCCATGCACCTGGTATAGTATAGTCCACCTTCCCTAGTTTTCTGATCACCAGTGAATGCGTAAACTTCCAATATTCCGGGTACCATGACCTTTCATCGGTTGCCCTGAATATTGGTCCCAAGAAGGGGACCAACACTTCCGCAGTCTTACTGATGACACAATTGGGGATAGTTCCTGGCCACGAGGCCTTGCCCAGCTTCATCCTTTTTGCCACGTCCAGCATCTGCGCATCAGATACTGTCTCGTGCGTCCACTTCAGTGCAGGGTACTCAAATCCGTCCGGGACACTGGACACCAGTGGCTTAGGTGGGAAGAACAAATCATAGAACATACATGCCTTCTTGTCATTAGAGCTGGCCACATCCATCACCACTCTCGTCGCCTGCTCCCTCACTGTCAGTATGGGCACCCTCGCTGCCCCCCCATCCGATGACTCTGCCTCCACCAGCCAATTTGCATCCCAGACCATTGATGTGTTTAATTCGGCCAACCATTTCATCCAGTGCACCTCCTTGGTCTGTCTGATCGCCTCAAATCGCCATGTATCATCCAAAGTCAGGGTGCCTGTGCAGCCCCGCTACCCTCCTAGCCTTTTTTGCACATCTCTTCACCTCCGCCCTCATGGCAGACAACTCCGTGGACCACCATTGTTTCATGTATGGACACGGTTTGGACATTGGCACTAGGTCTCTAATTGCACCCATAACTGTGTTGTCGAATGCCTCCAACCGTTTGTCTGCCTCCCCTCTACTACCTATGTCCCCCATAGGCACGTCTGTCAGTAGCCGGATGGCCAGCTCTGCGTTAAACTCGGCCCAGTCCACCAACCTGAAGTCCTGGCCGTGGCGTGAACACCCCTCGGTCTGGTGTCAGTGACATGCAGGTTAAAATCAGAAAACAGTCTGTTTTTACAGGCCTCCAGTCCTCCCTGGTTTCACAAGACACCATCCTATCCCACGACTGTGCGTTGCAAAAGACATTGTCAACCCTCGTCTTGTTTTTTGATGCTAGCACCTCTAATGTCGGAATCCCCACCGGCAGCACCATCATCATATTGAACTGAGCTAGGACCTCCAATAACCTACCCGCTGCATCCAGATTGTGTCTTGTAAACAAGTGGTGATTGTGTTCTTTGTCCCACACAGGGCTGTGCCTGTTAAAATCCCCCATCCAGACACTCTGTATCGGCCTAGGTAGGCCCTGTGGTGCCATTCGAATCCTCAAGTGCTCCTCCATAGCGATCATAGTGGTGTCATTTAGACAGTCATTACATATATTGTACACGTGCAGCGTACCCTGTGCTGTTATCACCTGGATAGCAACAATGTCAGGGTGATCCACTTTGATCTGCATCCATGCATTCGAAGAAATACTTAGCTTGTTTACCATCATTAGCACTCTCGTTTTCTCTGGTCTGTTGCGGTGACTGGTCAGGTATACTGTAATCCACTTGTGCATCGCCTGGGCATTGCCCAGGAAGTTAATGTGCGGTTCTTGGATAACTGCTAAGTCAGGACACTTCTTTGACCAACACCACCTGGTACCATGATTAGGACCCCGAAATATTTTCGAGGCCACGCCACACAAAAAAGTAAATTATAGCATCTTCTACACTAAACACCACTACTAGGGCTACTTGGGCTTTGGCAAGGGTACCTATGGCCCCACCTACTTCGTCTGCAAAGAGTAATTCAAACACAGGGCCAGAGTTGGATAAATACAGAGCCAGAGACGATGAATCCATAGCTTGGGCTAAAAAAGTGTTGACACGGTATAAGATTCTCAAGACTGGGTATACCCGGAAAGTAGACATTCCTTTTATTATTGAGATCCTGACAAAAGTCTGCACAAGAGCAGAGGTGGCGAAAACAGAGACCGCTGTCACCGAATCACTAAGGGCAGTATGTTGACATCAAAGACATTACACCGGTGACTTTGTCCAGGATGGATGCGATAGAGAACATGGTCCAGCAAACTGAAAGGATGAGTAATCTACTGACTACTATGGAATCGATGTTCACAGACGGCAAAAAGAGGGCGGCCGAGACCGAGGACAAATTAGAGACTCTTACCAGGACATTACAATCGGCAGTCCAGAGGTCTGAGGAATCTGCGATGAACTTGGAAGCTGGAATTAGGCCAAGAGATGGGGCTGAGGTAGCGAATGGGGGACGAGTGTCGTATGCAGAGGCAATGAAAAGGACGCCGCTGGTGCATGCAGATGCAGTAGCAAGGGTTGAGATGAGAAAGCACCAAGTGGTGGTCAGGCACACAGCGGATAGTGAGGTGGACCTGTTCCAAGGCCTAACCGAGAAAGAAATAGTAGCAAAGGCCCAGATGGCTATGGAGATGATGGAGAAGGATGGAGATGTAGAGGCAGGTAAAGTAGAATTCTTGCATGTGAGACGGTTTGCAAAGGGAGGGGCAGTTCTCGTGACATGCACAGTGGAGGCAGCGGAATGGCTACATAGGAGTGGGACGATTGGGCGTTTTGCAGAGCACTTGGGGGGTGCGGCATCTGCAAGCACAGACATGTGTCTTGTGGTAGCAGAGTCTGTGCCTATCTCTTTCGTGCCGGAGTCATTTATTGTGTTTGGACAGGTTGAGCAGGACAGCCATCTGGGTAAAGGGGTGATTAAAGAAGCTAGGTACATCCAGAAGGTCGAGAACAGGGAAAGTAACCCAAGAGTGGCCAGCCCTTCTAGTGACTTAGTCCATCTAAGATGGGGGAGCGGACAGTGACAAAATCATGTTAGAGATGGGACAGCGGATGTCGGCTGACATTAATATTGTAGTCGTAAAAGATGGATTGGCCGACATTAGTATTGTAGTCATTAAAGATGAATCGGCCGACATGATTATTGTAGTCGTAAATGATGGACCGGCCGACAATAGTATTGTCGTCATGAAAGATGGGTGGGCCGAGGAAAGTATTGTAGTCGTAAATGATGAGTCGGCCGATGAGGACAATGAGAGGTTCTAATGGACGATGGGTCGGCCGACATTGCATTATCCCATTGGAGATGGATCGGCCGATATGTTACGTTCTCGTTAGAGATGGGTTGGCCGACATTGAGTTTTCTCATTGGAGATGGATCGACCGATATTTCAGTGTCCCATTAGTGATGGGTCGGCCAACATTGCATTATCCCATTGGAGATGGATCGGCCGATATTTCAGTGTCCCGTTAGCGATGGGTCGGCCGACATTGCATTATCCCATTGGAGATGGATCAGCCGATATGTTACTTTGTTGTTAGAGATGGGTCGGCCGACATTGAGTTTTCTCATTGGAGATGGATCGGCCAATATTTCAGTTTCCTGTTAACAATGGGTCGACCGACATTGCATTATCCCATTGGAGATGGATTGGCCGATATGTGACTTTCTCATTAGAGATGAGTGGGCCGACATTGCATTTTCACATTGAAAATGGATCGGCTGATACCCCACTTCTTCCATGGGAGATTGGCCTGGCAAATCTTCCATTTGCTAATAAAGTTGGCCATGCCAATATTGCTCTGACCTTCACTTCTGGTTCTCATTCCCAGTTTGTTGACAACCAATTGGACCACACCTCCATATCTGAAATTACTTAAGCAAAACCATGGATCCATCTCAAGTCCTCACATTCACAGACACGGTCTTACAATATCTGGTTGATCTATTCAAACACCAATTACAGCAGCACCGCTCAGAAGCTATGGAGGGAACAGGGAACTCGATGCAATCTATCTTCATCACACCGATCGTCCCACCTCTGTCCCTCTCCGTCGATCTAATGACCGACTGCGAACACATTTCTCGCTGTTTAGTAGAGGCATACCAAAATCCATGTGAATCCCTCTCAGTCACTGATCACCTTTATACATACTGATCTTCACATGATCTCAGCCATTATACCGTGGGATACAGTTCAATATTGTGATCGACTATCGATCCATGAAAATGGCTGTAATGAGGATAAAGAGGCCGCCATTTCAAAGGCATACCCCCCACCATCAGTCCAATCAGACAGGCCGATCGAGTCTCCCACTATGATTGTTGACATGTATGGAGTCATCCTAGCTTGGTACTTGCCGGATGTCCTTCCCTCAAGCAGACAAGTAAGTGGGTATACCACTGCTAAGGTACAGATAAGATTTACAATGACCATAGATGACAATGTGGAATGCCACAGAACATCTGGGCCGGATGTTTGAGAAGTACCGGCTGAAGACCTTTTCAGCGTCTTGGAGGAAGTCATCAGCATTTTACAAACTAGCCAATGAGTGTGTGGCACGGCCGCTTGGATGTGTTGACATGTCGCCAGCCTGGTTCCAACAGGCTCATGAGGTATGTGCTTCATTGTTCTGGTAAAAATATGTACTAATGAACCCTCAGCACATCCTGGATTGGCCGTTGGAGATCTTGGCCAGTTTGAAGCCCAGGAATCCCGACCGAGGGGCAACAAAATGGTTGCAAGCGATGTTTGAGACATCAGCTTTAATGAGCGTGATCTTAAGGGTGATGCATCCTGCATTGTATGAGAGTGGCCGAGAGACAGTGAAAAAGCTATGGCAGTACCCGGAATTACATCCGGCGCTGGAGTACTGGCCGTTGGTCTTCAATGCCGTGACAGCCTTAAGCAACAGAGAGACTCCATTCCATCGGGACAACTATTCCAGAGCACAGTGGTATGACCTACTAACTACGATTGGGCCATATCAGGATGCTGTGATGGAATTCCTGGGACTAGGGATGAAGTTGCGTTACAACTCTGG
>QLPF01005335.1:0-11510 GCA_003314045.1 Hygrophorus pudorinus | reverse complement strand
TTTATATGCCTCTTCGGCAAGTTCCTTGAAAGAGGGGTGAGAAGGGCCAATGGCCGGAGGCTGGGCTGAAGAGCCTTTCTTTGTGGGAAAGAGCTCTGGGCCTTTAATGTTTCTCCACAAGGAGTCAGGGTATAATGACAGGTGACTGCCGGCTCCTAAGGCTATGGGTAGGCCATTTCGAAATAGCCTCGTAGGCATGGGGGGTCCTATGACTGAGGACAGCTTCACCTTGACTTTGAATGAGGCGATTTTACTGCTAGGCAATGATTTTATTTCCCTAACAGGGCCAGCCGGTTGGGGAGGAACAATGAACCTAGCAAGGTTCGCAGTTTGAGCATATGAAGGCCCTGCCGTAGGCTGCATAGGTATGGGCAGCGGGCCTGGTTGGGCCTGGGCTAATGAACGAGCGATGGCTTCCTTGTACTGTTGGGACAATTCCTGATCAATTGTCATACCCTCATAGGGCTCATTGTCAATGCAAGAGTAAGTCGCTAATAGGATGGGGATATTGGACTGGGTGTAGTCCCTAGATTTACCCTTGGTCAGGGTAGGAGGCTGGAGCTCGATGTGAGCTTGCAGCAAGGGACATGTTTCATTCTGAGCCTGTGAGGGCACTGTGTCGGCTTGAGCCAACAGCTGTTTTTCTAGCTTGGCTATTTTGTCTTTGAGCCTTTGCTCTTTGTCATACAAGTCATTGACTTGGTTGCAAAATTGTACATTGTCTTTGTGCATGTCTGCACGACCACAATCGTAGCCTCGTTCCCACACAGTTTGGTGAAGTTCTTTGTGCCAATAGGCACGTTGCTTTTCATACAGGGCTGGGGTAGCCCCGTTATCGTGTTGTGCCACCAGTTGGGTGACATAATTGATGCATTAATTGCATCATTTGGGGTGCACTAGTACGTGCAGCATAGGGTCCATCTCCATTGGAGGTAGGACACAAGCGGTTAAGCTCACGATTGTGGGGGTTTTCTCGTGTCTATGACACAAAGAGCGGGAATGATGTCCTGAGGGACTGGAGACTTTGGCTGTTAAGCCTTTTTCTTTACCGTGTGAGCAGGATTGGGACTGTGAACTCGACCCACAACTGGGCGATTGGTGGGGGCTTCAGTAGGACATGTGGATACTAGATGAGGAAGATTACAGCGGAGCTGGAATCAACCTTTTATACCCATGGGCATTGGGGTTTGAATGCCACACTATGGTGTTTGGTGGGTATTTGCCACATCGCCATATCTGGCAGGTAATTGTCACACTGCTGTATTTGGTATTCACTCAGTCACAACTTGTCACGCTTTCAGTGTGCTTGTTCTGGGATAATTCCCATGGTGTAGATACTCCGTGGAGTTCAAGATAGCAGTCAAGAGCCGATAGCTCAGCCACTGCGGCTAAGGGCTCCCAGGTATAATCACTGTAGGCCCACTTGATCTTAAATGATAATTTGGGGGACCACTTATGGTCAACTATCTCATCTACAACCCATTTGTGGTCTGGGTCTGCGCCAAAGTTGTAAAACACATCGGCCTCCCTCTTAGGGAATAAATCATCATGATTAGGTTGATAGGGCCTTAACAGGCTCACATGGAACGTCAGGTGGACGTGTTGTATACGGAGTTCTTCTGGTAATTCTATTGTATAGGTAGATTTGGTAGGGTTGCTGTTAAGCACCTTATATGGCCCGATGAATTTGGGCAATAACTTTCTGACTCTGCCTTTCAGCAAGTTTAAGTTCTTAGTTGAAAGGTAGGCTTTACCGCCTATAGGGATGATAGGATCGTCTCTCCTATGTGCGTTAGCATGATAAGCTTGAGTTATGCGGCTAGCTATTATAGCATCGTGAGCCACCTCAAGGTTCTGTATTGCTTGTTCAGCAAATTACTTAATGCCTTTGTAGGGTGTATCCAGTATAGGATTATTTAACATAGTTGGCATCCAGCCGCTATTCAACTCAAAAGGTGCAAAGCTCAATGAGCTATTTACTGTAGAGTTAAACGCAAACTCTATGGATGGCAACTTGTCATTCCAATCAGTTTGATTATCGTTTACGAAGGTGTGGAGTGCCTGATTAATTGAACATATTGAACGTTCCATAGCACCATCCGTTTGAGGATGGAATGCTGTTGACATTAATGGTTTTCCACCGGTAATACGGTGTAATTCTTTCCAAAATTTGGAAGTAAACTTAGAGTCTCTGTCGGAGACTATCGATTCCAGTAATCTGTGTAAATGGACTATTTCTCTATAGTAGAGCTCAGCTACTTCCATAGCTTTTACTGTGATAACAGTAGCTATCAAATATAGCATGGATGTTAATCGGCATATGACTACCATTATGTAGTCGTATCCGTTACTTTCAGGGAGTGGTCCCATAGAGTCAATGCCTACTGAGGCCATGGCCGATTAGGAATCAGTAGACTATGTAACAGTCCTGCTGGGCGCTGATCACTTGTCTTTATCATTTGGCATTTGCCGCATGATTCACAGAACGCGATCATATTGCGCATAATTTTGGGCCACCAGTACCAATTTCTAAGGTACTTGAGGGTCTTATCGTGGCCCATATGGCCTAATATGCTGTGAGCATTATCGATTCTTATTTTGGGGATCCTCCTCCCTCTCCATAATGTGTCTGGGACGCACAATACTGTTTTATTTTCACAACTTGTTGTGTATAATTTTTGTCCGTCAAGCCAATAGCTTGTGTATTGTGTGGGAGCCACTATTATTTTGTTGAGGAGGCTATCCTCTTTGTAATATTGGCCTAATTGAGCCATTAAATTGCTTGATGATTCTAAGTGACTTGGCACCGTTTCAATGGGTTGAATAGAAGGTTTAGCTATCACCTTTCCTCGTGCTGCCACAATTATTGGCTCGGGAAAACCTGATTTTAGTTCATTCTTACGGTTTTCCATTTTGAAGTCCCTGCTAGGGTCTATTCGTGCATCTACATTGATGTAATCACTCAGCGAGTGTAATTCTGACGATTCGTCGGTGATATAATACCGGGACAAGGAGTCCACTACCTTTTCAGGGTTCCTTTGGTGTAAACCAAATCGTATTCGAAGCAGGATAGGAATTCCCACCACTGTGTCTGTCTATCAGACCTATGTATCTTTGATTTGAAGAAGGTCAATGCCTTATGGTCAGTTACCACGATAAATCATTGTCCAATGAGTTTATCTTCCCATTTGACTAAAGCCTCTAATATGGCTATTAATTTGTGTTCCCACATATGATAATTACACTGAGCTGGTGTAAATTTCTTGGATAGGAATCCAGCTGGATGCACTTTGCACCACTCCAGTCCTTGACCGTAAAGTGCTCCAATGCCCCTTGCGGAGGCATCGCATATGACCCAGATAGGGTCAGGTTTTTGTGTATCCACCGGTTTTAATATCGGTGTATTACAAGTAATGATTTTTATCATTTCAAAACACTTTTCGTGTAATGGGGCCCATACAAAGGGCTGATGATTATGGGTCATACCCGATAAAGGGCTAGTATACGCAGATATATCTGGCATAAACTGGTCTAGATACTGTACTAGTCCTAGAAAACGCTGTACATCGTTATAGTCTCTAGGCCTTCGCCATTCGCGAATGCACTTGAGTTTGTCCTCATCAGGCATTATGCCATCATCCGTAATTATGTGACCTAAACAGTCCATTCATGTGGAATATAAGTCCACTTTTTTAGCACTTAGAAATAAGTGACTTTTGCGCAGCTTGTCAAATATGGGCTGTAGATGTTGTTCATGATTCTCTAGACTATTAGAGAATATGAATATATCATCCAGATATACGTGGACAAACTGTCCTATATATTCTCGGAATATATATGTCATTAAACATTGAAATGTAGAAGGCACATTACAATTGCCTTGTTGAACTATGTAGCTCATGAATGTACCAAAAACAGTAGCAAATGCCGTTTTAGGCACATCTGATTCTCTGATGCATACTTGTTCGTATGCGTCAGACATGTCCAACTTGGTACAGTACATACCGCGAGCCACATCATGACAGATACTGTCTTGATCTGGGAAAGGAGTGACATCCTTTATGGTATTTTCATTGCGCTTGTGCACATCTACCACGGTCCTTAACCATCTGTCTTTCTTGTAGACACATAATAGTGGCGCTGCACTATCTGTCGTGGTTCGCTTCCACCATCCAGCCTTCTCATATCGGGCTACCTTCTCTACTAGCTCGGGGCAGAGCACATCCGGACATCTTGGCATGTGATATGAAGGCTTATAGCTTTCATCAATGAAATTTATTTCATGCGAAATTTCCTGTATGGGAGGCATTTCTAGAGGAACTGGGACTATTAGGTACCTTTATGCTCTCTGTCCATTTCTGGATCGGTATTACGCGAGCTTTCATGTCTATTAATGGCTGTCTGCCGGTATGTTTATTGTGAACTTGTGTGTTTACTTGTTCACTCGGCAATTTGCCATGATCTGCCGTTGGCTTTTCTTTGTGACCTTCAAGTCACTTCAGCTTTGGATCCTTGCTGGATCCCGCTACCGCATTGCGGCGAAGCTTAGCCGGCATAACTGTAGGCTGCTTAGCCTTTTTTATTGGCATATCCAGGCCAGCCTGCGGCCTTGCTACAACCGTTTCTTTTTCTTTGCCTCTGCCAGCAGCATTAGTTTTTATAACCTTTTGGGCTATGACCGTGTTGACGGCTCTTTTTATTGTAGAAGCCATATTAGCTTTGACTTTTATGTCCACCATTGGTGGTTTATATAGCTGTATTAGCTTCTTCCCCCCTTTTGAGGAACCAAAGTCGCCTGTATACTCGACATGGCGTTCGCCATTTATTATAAACGCTGCACGTTTTTCCTCTCTGAAGTTGAGCACGACCTTATGCTTGCACATAAATCCTGATCCTAGTATGATATCATACTAGTCTAGGTTTGCTATGTCTACGTAGTGTTCAGCATTGAACTTGCCTAGTTCTAACTTAGCTCTATAGCCATAGTTAATTCAAGAGCAGCTGCCTTGGGTTGCCATTTGCAGACCTACTGGGTTTTCCAGTTCAAAGGGTATTCCACCCATAGCGGCTAGATAGTCTGGGGATACCATATCCGTGGTACAGCCGGTGTCTATCAGGACATGTGCTTTATATCTGTTGATATAAATATATCTGCTGAGTGAGAGTGGTTTTTCAAAATTCCTTTCTGGCTGTTCGCCAGGTAATCATTTGCACGATGCTCGCATCCTATACACTGTAAGAGGCATGTCAGACAGTGTAGTTGCTGTGCATGCGTGTGCCTCGTATTGAGGTTTGAGTGGTATTACCACTGACACATATGAGGATACATGGTGTTCCTCTTCATCGGGCTGATAGTCCATGTTATTTGGACTATATTCATCAGAGCTATCGCCTGTGTATTCGTTCATGTTTTCGACATGTTCTTGACCATTTAACTGGTTAGGATTGATCTTGTGGACTTCCATGTCCTCTTCTGAGTACAACTCGGGATTGTACTATTCACCTTCCGGTGATTCACCCAATGTTGGGTTTTCGTCATTTTGATCCACGATTACTTGAGCTACAGCTGCTCTCGGTTGTGCCGGATAAGGGCAGTTGGGGACTATGTGTCCCATACCATTACATCGGTAACACCTCAAGTTTGACTTGTCGGTTAATTTAGGCTTCGTGGTTGGAGCCTGGGTGTTTCCAGATGCAGCTGTATGCTGTTGATTAGACTGGTTAGGTCCTTTACTAAATGGTACTGAACCATTAGTTGTCTTGTTGACAAAGGACTGATTACCCAGTTTCTTCGTATATCCATTGGATTTATATGACAGCTTCTGAGGCTGATATTTAGTTACAGTAGCTGTAAGGTTACTACTATTTGTCGAGGGTTTACTCATAGTATTTGAGCTTGTGCTCAATTTTCCTCGGCTTGCATAGGACCAAGCTTCCTCTACTTGCTGTGCAACCCTTAGCTGGTTATCTATAGTAGATTGTTTAGCAGTATAACCATTTTCTAATATCCGGTTGGATATGTGGTCATTGAGACCAACCAGGAATCACCTTTTAATGCGATATTTATCTGGTAACTCTACCATTTGTTGGGCAAACACCTGTAAAGAATTGTAGAATTCTATTACAGTTGACTTATTCTGCATTAATGCATGTCTGCTGCATCCTGGCTAGAGGATTGATGAACAAAATGTTCTTTTAACACTCGTACTATGTTGTCAAACGTCCATATGTCGGCATTGACATCATTTGTATCAATGGTTTGTTCAAACCATTATATTGCTGCACCCGTGAGGGTAGTACCAAGTAGGTTTACCCTCAATTGGTCGGTATCTGTAGTTAGCAGTTGGTATATCTTGAAGTGCCTTAGCAGGGCCGCAAGATATTTTTCAAACTCTGCTTGAGTTGTTTCGCCCTTATAAGAGGGTAATGATAGTTTCAAACCTATTTTGCTCACTTGTACTGAGCAAGGAGTTTCATTATATGCAGCATCGTATGCTGCATGTATCATAGTGATTACTTGCTCTGATGTCGCATTAAAAACAGATGTGATTGGCTTAGCACTGCGGTTGAGCCTGTGTGTGCTTATACTAGCAGTGGTATCTAACCTATTGGTATCAAAGGTCACCAATGATTTACGAGGTCCTTGACTTCATGGAAACTCTGCATTAGAGTTGTTTTGCAATACCCTATTATGGGGAATATGAGCGCTGCTTGCGCTCATGGATGCAGGTACGTTGTGTCCAGTTATTAACTTAGACAGTTGAAGTATCAACAGCTTCTGCTGTGGGACTTTTCACCTATGTGTGGTAGTTTCAGCCATAGGCTTTTTATTGGCCATGGCCTTTTTGTCATAGATGGCTTGTTGAGCCATCTCATTTATCCGACTATTGTAATCTTCAACAGATTCTTCCCCTTGTCGACAGGTTTGCTGGTCTAATTGACCAGTCATTATTGATTCTCGCTTTGCAAACACTTCACGTTCTACTTGTAAAGCTGAAATAGCTTCCTGTTGTAGTTTGTTCATATTGGCTACTGGCCTATACAATATTCCATTGCTGGAATTGATCTCAGGCTGCTTAACAGTCATAGTGGTTATTTCCTGTGGACTAGCAGGTTGAGACGCATAGGAGGCATGCATGGATTCCCCTGTGGTTGAAGGGCTTATATATGGGCCGATTGGCACCACGGTAGTTATAGTTGTTTCAGCTAGTTTAGCTAGTGAGGCTTGCTGCCCACTGGTATCTCGATGCTCTTCTAAGGTGTATTCATTGTTATGATCAGATCTTATCTGATGTATCTCAGTTAAATAACTGTCGTAACGAGTCTCCATACGGTCATCTATAGCTTCTAGCTCTTCTATACATGCCTGTAGCGTGGATTTTCTTTTCTTTCTTGCAGCTCTGTGCTGTTCCATATCCATATGGACTCTCGATTCTAAACGGTTGAGCTGTCTACTCGTTCGTGTTTTAACCGGAATGTCTTTAGGGTCTATTTGACCTTCAGTTTGATTGACAACCATGCTGGTTGCTGATCCACCACCTAATGAAGGTGTCTTCCCACGCGTGGGCAAGTTATATGCCAACGACATAGGGGGCGCTCTCGCGTGCTCCGAGTTTTGTGACTGGGGAGCCGGTGTCCGTCTGTCTATGGGGGATTGCTCCTCTTTTCTCGGGCTGCTACTTCCCAAGCCAGAGTATTCTTCCGCATCACTGTGTGCAATAGGGCTAATAGCCCTGTGAGTCAATTCCGAGAATTGCGAGACATTATAAGCGGTGTCTCGCTGGAGTGGGGTACACCCAATAAAAGGGTGGTTTACATCCCGTAACTGGGATGGACTTCCCTGTTGGGATGATCTATTGGACTGGTTGGACATCCGGGTTGTCGATTTCACTTATCGACAGGATTCGTCTATGAATGCACTAGCTTGTCCGCGTTCTGCATCGTATTACTATGATGTGCATTGCGATTGCCATTGCGTGCTGATATGAACTAATGTTCGATTTTTGTAGTGTACGGCAAGAGCTATACCCAAGCTGTTCGGGCTTTTTCATGTCTGTTCAATAAGGCCCTTTAGGGTGCCTAATAGGACTTTTTTATAGTCAAGGTATCTAACTGCGAGCAGCTTATGACTACATAGTATAACCAATGTATCTAACCTCGTGAAAGGCTTATGGCTATTATAGTCAATTCAGAACCGTTTTAAGGGTTGTTTGGCTGTATAAACTTGTGTAGGGCTAATTAAAGCCCTAGTACAAGTGGAATAGAGATATTTAAAGACTGTGTACTCACTGTGCACTATTCACAGATCCAAATCAATATATTTGGGGTAATGAATGTATGTGCTGTTCATGAGGGTTGTAGTAATTAAGTATATGATGAGTGTGCAACGCGGACGGCATACTATACAGTTGTTTGTACATGTGTACATTGTGGCACACGTGTCCGCGGTAAATAATGATAATAAAATAATAAACAAAAGGATAAGGAAATTAATGAAAGTAACAAGGAATCATGGATTCCTTACAGTTGCCATCTACATATGATACAAACTGTACCCCTGATATCATGATACATAGCCTGATATATGCTTTATATGCTGCAAATTTGTTGAGGGCAATCTCCCTGTAATCTGTACAGATATGGCAATACCCCTGGCTTGAGTCAAAATACCCTTACTATTGCCTACCAGTAGCGTATCCTGATGCATCAACTTCTACACATAGAGGTTTTGTCAGGTCGGGGTAGGCGAGTATTGGTTCAGTGGTGAATGTTGTTTTCATCTTTTGGAAAGCTTCTTGTTGTTGTTCTTCCCATTGCCATTTCTTCTCTTTTTGTAGGAGTTTGTGCAGCGGTCCTGCAATTCTAGAAAATCCTTCAATGAAATGTTGATAGAAGTTAGTGAATCCAAGGAAGCTTTGGAGTTGTTTAACCATTGTTGGCATGGGCCAATCTTTTACTCCTTGTACCTTTTTAGGATCCATGCATACTCCATCTCCTGATATAATGGCTCTGAGATATTCAACTTTGTCTTGTTCGAAGAAACATTTCTGTGGTTTGAGATATAGATTGTTTTCTTGTAATCACCGAAGTAATTTCTCGGTGTCCTTTTTTCGTTTTAGTGAAAATCAGGATGTTGTCCATGTATACTTTAGTACTCCTGCGTCGATGAAGTCTTTGAGTATAATGTTCATCATTGTCTGAAATGTAGCAGGTGAGTTAACAAGTCCGAAGAACATGACCTTTGGTTCAAAGCTGCCTCTATTCGTTTTGAAGGCTGCTTTCCATTGGTCTCCTTCTTTTATTCAGACATTGTTGAAACCCCATCGTAGATCCATTTTTGTGAATACTTTTGCTCCACATAGTTTGTCAATGAGTTCGGGGATTAAAGGGAGGGGATAATTGTTTTTGACTGTTCAAGAGTGGATGTATCAATAATCTTGGATTTGTCAGAATTTTCCATCTTTTTTGTCGACAAAGAAGAATGGTGCAGTTTGTTCTGATTTGGATGGGATGATATACCCTTTGTGCAATTGTTCATTGAGGAATTTGTCGAGTTCTTCTTGTTCTTTTGACAAAAGCAGATAGATTTTCGACTTTTCTGGTTAAAATCCCTCTTTGAGGTCAATGTGGTAATCCCATGGTTTGTTTGTTGGCATTTATTCTGATTGCTGTTTGTTGAAGACATCAGTGAACTCTTTGTAATCCTCTGGTACTACTTCTTCATCTGTTCTCTTGTTGAATTTCTGGTCATAATACCAGCTCTCGTGGTGTGCCATAGCATTGATTTTGTAGGCTTTCCAGCCTTCTTCTTGTTTATTGACATAGAGGAGTTCTCCTAGTTTATTTCTGTGAAATTCAGTATTTGTCCCATTTGTAGAACAAACAAATACTCATTTGCTTCTTTCATCAGGAAATTGGGGAGACCCTGGTATATCCAGGTGGAGTTGACAATTGGTTAGCAGAGTGCTAACCATCTGTAATAGCTCAGAAAGTGAAATACTGATTATATGATTGTAAGGCCAGTTATGGCGCAATTGCAATATATATGAATTATTTGAGAACATTCTCATATTGTATCAGGCTTCCCAGTGTTTGGCCTTTGATTATCAGTTATTAAAATGAGACAGAAATTATTTCAGAACATTTACACTTTGTATCAGGCTTGCAAGGAATTGGCTGTGCATTACAAGTCGTTATCTTGACAGGGGAATTATTTTAGAAAATTCTCATTTTTTACCAGGCTTGCAGAAAGTTGGCCAGGAGACCACAGGGGATCACAATAGACCTGTAATTAGTCTACTTCAATGCTGTTTTTTTCAAGTCTGGCAGAACCTTGGCTATGGATTATTAGCCATTACAATGCAATGAAATTATTCTGTGAAAATATCATTTCCTGCAGTCTTGCAGGATGCAGGCAATGTATTACAATACATGTACAAGTCCATACATTTATTGTGACAATTGATCATTTTACTGTATATGTAGATGTTCCAGGCTGGATTGGCCTGAAAGCTGCAGCTTTTGTATGCACAGCAGCTGAATGTGCTGCTGGCCTCTTACAAACATGGTGCAGACATCAGTGGACATCAGTGGACACCCACAAGTGGTTGTGAGGTGACAGGAAACCATTCCTGGAGCCTGTTCAAGCCATTGTGCATGAAATGTATGGCTGAACAGCTAGGTGAGAGCACCATCCTCCCATTAAACCTCACAGAAGCAACACACATATCAATTGACATGGTGTGGACTTTGTGAGGTGTTGTAAGGGTGCAGGCGTACCATGCTGTCTTGAAGAGTGTGAATGGCTGCAGGTAGTGGAAAATGAGGGCATGCTCTCTTGACAAGCAGGGGCAGGGATTGGTGGTGGACAGCCTTGGGTAGTCGAAAACAACAACCCCAAGCTCTCTTGAAGAGCGTGGGCCAGGGATGGGTGGTAGGCGGCCCTGGGTAGTCGAAAACAATGGCCCCACACTGTATTGACGAGTGTAGGGTGTGGATGGGTGGTGGGCGGCCATGGGTAGTCGAAAATGACAGCCCCATGCTCTATTGACAAGTGTGGAGTGTGGATGGGTGATGGAAAGGCGTGAGTGCTGAAAACGAAAGCCCTGCACTCTTTTTGTAAGAAATTGAAGATTCCTTGTTTTACTTTCTTTAATTTCAATTTATCTTTATTATCATTATTTACTGTGGACATGCACCACAATGTACACACATACAAACAAGCTGTATTACGCTGTCCACATCACACCCTCTTTATCTACATATAACCACAACAACACTCATAAAAAACATATACTGTCATATTCAAATACATACAATTTACACCTGTGATAAGTGCAACATGAGTTAAGAGTTCTATCTATTTCATTCCAGCTTGCTATAGGGCCTTAAAAGCCCTATACAAGTTTATACTTTTTTTCACAGCCAAACAACCTCTAAAAAAGGTTTTGAAATTGACTGTATTCAATTATAAGCCTCCTACAAGGTTAGATACATTGATTGCCCTATGT
>QLPF01005315.1:0-13187 GCA_003314045.1 Hygrophorus pudorinus | reverse complement strand
AATTGACGACTGTTGTGTTCATGAGGTTGTGGAGAGGCTGGCCGCACAGTTGGCCGCTTGTGCATACAAACGCCGCGGCCTGGGCCGGGCCAAGCCGGTTTTGACGGCTTTGGCCTGGCCCGATGTTTGAGAAAGCCGGAGCTGCCTCAGGCCGGGCCAAAGCCGTGGCTTTCAGGCCAAGCCGGGCCGGAACATCTATACTCTGCTTCCCTCTTCGCCACAATTTCCCTTGCCCGACGTGGAAGAAATTTAGGACCTCGCGAGGCGTGCCCTTTTGGCTGGACAGCGGGGTGAGCAGTGGTAAGCGACGCGCTTGTTTGTTGTTTTGAATATTTCCAATCTATTATCATAGGCTGGGTATGGGCGAACCAGACTTCAATTGCTTGCATAGTTATTTAGACTTTTCCTGCTTGAAAACAACCTGTGGGCCTGTCTCTATCTTCACTCCGACTCCGACTTGAATAAATATATCTCATGCAGGCCCACAAAGTTTTCAAGTGACAATTCTCAGTGCCAGCACGGTCACCTGGAGAACTTGAACAACCTATAACCAGAGTTGTCAAAAGCTGTTCGTACCCGATCCCATTAATTCCTTAGGAGGTGTACGCCGGCATATCTGCTCCAGTCGCCAACCTTGACCTGAGAAAAGGTCTCGGCCGCGATCTCGCGTCGATCTCGTCGATACCTACTTCTTGGCAATGGTTGTACGAAAATGCAGGCCTTGTAGCTGATGTTGCCTACGATATGTGGCTTTCAAACGAAGCTGATTCGAAGGGTGCATCTTCGGATTCGACTTACAAAGTGTCAATCATGGTGGTGAAATTAAATTTTCCCATGTTCTCTCAGCTGACACAATACGCAACTTGGCGTAGTCTGGCTCAGCGCCCAATGAGGGTAAGAATGAGAACCGCATCTCTCGATAGAGGAAGTGATCTCACATGATTGTATATGAATAGCGCTACTCCTGCCGGGTCTCTCGTAGGCATGGTGTTCCATTTTTCTTCGACCCACCGTGATTGCTTATCAGTATCAATCAACTTCCTTGGACGCTCTACAAAGGCACAGTCAATATTCTCATTCCTTGCACCGACCGAGATCACGGATTTCAACTCTGACCTCGAGGCTTTCTTCAGTAGGCTTGACTCACTTTAGTTTTCTCGCCCTCTGTCTGATCCCTCCAGTTCACCTCACTTCGACACAAGCCGTCCCATCTTCCCAATTTCCTGATTCAGATCCAAGCTAGGACAAAATGATTTGTTGGTGGGGTTTCCTCCCGATCTTGCCTCCTTCTCGGAATTTACAACTACAATTTGTACCCCGCTAGGCAGCGCAATCATTTTAGTCTGCCTCAACATGTTGCATCATTATCTGTTCTCATGTATCATTTAACGTTTACCTGCATCATGTCATCATACCCACCATAAAGCTGGCCTCGTGAGTTCTGGTCTGACATTCTATTACAAACAATGCCTATCGGCAAAACAAGTGCGGGCACCTTGATAGATTACTATAGACATGCGTATACACGAGCCGACGATCATGTCCGCTCCCCCTCCTCCTTCTTGTGACATACTGGACATCCCTGACCAATCCTCGCTCGAACTGTTGACGCACTTCAAGTCCAAATTTCAGTGTCGTCGACCAGCGTCGTACAAATAAACAAAACAAAAAATACGCACAAAGCGATCTTCCCGCCCAGCCCTCGGCCTACCGACCCTCCCATCCCGATCCGTACCAATACTGCATCCGGCTGCGATGGAACCTGGTCCCCGCCACTCACGCAATTGATATGTACGACATGTCGACATAGAAAGAGCAGCATCAAGCATTGTGGCGTTTCCTGCAATGGTTGTGAACATATTGGGCACAACGTTTTCACTTACATCACAGCACCACCACCATCAGCTACCACGCCAAAGTGACCACGGGAGAACTCACCGCTGAGGAAAAACCCACTGCTTTGATTCCGCTGTAACTTCCTTGATAGATCCGAACTATCGCCGTTCAATATGGTCTGGCAGCCCTCTAACAGCGAGATCTGGAGATGGAAATCCTGCAGGATTTTTATCAGGGCGTCTTTCAGCCCAGGAATCTCGAGTCCGTTTTTTATGCGTCGGATGAGGCGGATAGGGTCTATTTCAGCCCCGACGTTCTCGAGCAAGCCACGGATGAATGCTTTAAACAAGCTGGCGTCAAGAAAGTGTGTAGGGAGAAGAAGAGGAAGGCTTACATGGTCGAGTTTCGGAGTATTTGAGCAGGTCTTCCCACAGATCGTCATCGCTCTGCTCTTTAGCAAAATCTATGGCCTGATGGCAAGGAAGCTCAACAGTTTATCAAAGATGAGACGAGACCCTTACTCGATTCACATCTCCAAGGCGTTCGATGATAAGTGTAAGCGCCCTTTTATTGTTACCCATACGACCTAGGAGGAAGACCATCTCGGGAACGAGATCTCTCTCCGTGCAGACATTATACGCCTGACTGATCGTCAAACCCAACTAGAAACAGGACTAGAGATGCTCATACCGCTTCCAGATTATATGAATTACTTGCTCGGAGGAAGTCTATCAACCGTGGAGTCGCATACTGAGCATAAAGTTTCACCTAGACAGCCGAGGTGAATACCAAACACTGCGTCAAGGAAATACAACGCACCTGGAGGTCAGCAAAACTGGACAGTAGGGCCGGGTCCTTGTCGAATAATGCATCAAGGTATATGAACAGATAATAAGGCCTGCTCTGTAACTGCTGCACCACTCGTCCAATCTGTCGACCACATTGAGTGATGGGAATGTCCTATGACGGGAAGACTAACCGGTATTGAATGGATGTGATCTACAAGCAATGTGATAGCATCCCCACGTTCATCGCCCCCATCCTCTTTACCCTCCTTCTTCCTCTCCGCCATAAGCTCATGGTCGAATTCAACGAGCAGAAGCGCCTGATCTTGGACATCGGTGAAGAGGTTATATTCCCGGATGAGATCAAAGACGTTTGGCCGCCTGAGGCGTAGGAAAAAGTGGAGGGCTTTGCCATATTGTCGGTTGGCGGAATACCTGGCTACACGTCAATATAAGTGCTGCAATTGTACAAAAGTAATGCCTGACAGTTCGGCTAGGCATTCCATGAGAACCGTCGAATCCGGTCCCTTGCCGGCCGAGGACGTCCAGGGAGCCTTGTCAAGCTCAGACTGTACTGCCACTATGACGGCCGCAAGGTCATATATGTCCTTGGGCCAATCTTTGATGGTTTGCAGCAGTGCCTGTAAGCACCGAAATCGTCGTTAGAAAATGATCCCAAGCCCTTCACAAATAAATACAAGGCTTACATGGCGGTCGTTCGTGAGAAAATACGCGAGCATCATCTCATACACTAAGTGGCCAAGTCGAGGGGAATCAGTTGGGACGTATGGGATAATAGCCTAGATTGAAATGAGCAAAGTGACGGAACAATTACTGAAAGGAGCGTACTTGCAGCCGTTTCTGTTGAGCAAAGACAAAAATCCAATCCTCCCAACGTTTGGAATCATGTCCGCAGACTTTCGGGCAGAGTTGGGCAGCCTTAACCCAATCGCCTACATCGACGCTTACAGGTCAGCGCATGAAACCATACCAAGAGAACAGGCCGACCTTCGCCGACTAGATGCTCGATGTACTTCTGCCCAATCTTCGTTGCATTAACTGTATCATCTTCGTCCCCCGCAAAAGCCCCGCTCTTCTCAATTAGCTCAACCGTCTCCAACGCCTCCTCATATCTCTTCCGCTCCACCAACCACGCGACATGATCCCTATTGTCTCTCGGTTTCACGATAACGACGTCCCGTGGACTCAACACCACGTAACATCGGCCCTCACCAATGTCACCGTCGTCTACTTCGGCTAATACGTAGTCATTACAGCCCCAAGACTGGAAATTAGTGATACTGAGCGCGTCTGCTGCGAGTGCCTGGCCCGCACGGGAGATAATGAGCAACTCGGGCCGCTCGGCGGCCTTGCGCGCCTGCTGGGCGCGGTCATCCGTCATTTCATTGCCGTTCAAGAACGAGGTATCAGGAGGGGTGTAGGACAGAATGAGGAAAGAAGTCAAAGTGTGAGATGGTGACGATGGGGGTAAGCCATTGGCTTCGTCAGCTTGGAGAATGGGTGGTGTAGCCGTAGTCAGCGACGGAGTTGGATGAGGGACGACACCAGCGATCATACAGTCCACCTGAAAGAAGGCGGTTATTTCAACGAGAAAAGGGGGGAGGTTTGCTGTAGCGGTGTTAATGACTGTGCGTGGACGAGCGCGGATACGTGCAACTTTGATGTGATCTGCCCAGGAGATAAGAAGCGTAGAGTCATCCTGCCAGTGAAGTGTGCATTTGAAGAGATCCGCTCGCGGGCTGTCGACAGGCCGGTCGATGAACGTGATGCGGCTTTGTGAGACGGTGTCATATATTTTCACACCCTGCGGGAGGTGATAACAAGCCCCAATTGTTCACGTAAGTGGTGGGAGAAATACTTGAATAAATTAGACCATACCAAGTCATTCGCCCAAGCTATGAGACCCCCCCTCCACCGCACCTGCCAAATTGGCCCTTCTCCGGCGTGCAAAACTGTCTCTTTATGCCCGAGCCACCCCTTCTCCCTCAAAACCAGTGTCCCAGCCAAGCCTCCACAAACAAATGCCTTCGTAGTCCGTTTCGCGAAATTGGGCTCGAGGGCCACTGTGCGCATGGGCCGTTTCATGTCGAATGCGTATGACTCGGGTGTAGATAGGGAATGAACAACAACCTGTCCTAATGACGTGCCGGCAACGTAAACAGAAAGATCACAGGAAGGTAACGGAAGAGCTTACCATCGATGGATGCAGTTGCTACGAAATCTGCTGTACTGTCCATACATATATCGATTACGGAGGCCATGTGTGGCTTGTACGATTTTATTCGTTTTCCTGTTAGGTCTAGAAGGTGTACAATACCGCTGTGTGTTCCCAGGGCCTACGCGGACGGTGGTAAATTGAACAATTGAACAAAATAACACAGAAAACAACAAGCACCAGTAGTTTATTGGATACGGCCAGAGCTGACGCTGAATCCTTCTTGAACAAATCCGGAAGAAACCCGCCTATTCGTTCATATTTGAGTGCAGGTTCATCGTCGTCGTCTTCGAATTCTTGGTCGACTTCATCCCCGCCTTCCGTTTGCTCACTTCCAACCTCCTCTTCTGAATCAGTTGCCTCTGCCTCTGCGTCCTCGTCACTACCCCGATTGGCCACACCTCCATCGTCATTCTCGACCCGATCGTGCTCAGCCTCCGAGGGGTTCACTTTGCGAGGAGTGTCTGTATCCAGAGGCGGGTCTTCCTTCTCATCATGGCCATTGGGCTCGTTATGTTCAATCAAAGAGGACATGAGCACATCTTACTTTCAAAGTTGGGCGCGTTGAGTCACCGTGGGAATAAAGATCTACATGAGCCACCGTGGGAAGCCTACCCGCTGGCGTAGGTGGTGTTATGAGTACGTCCTAGCGCTCGGCCATTTGACACATGTTCTTTGCATTTTCTACCGATCCGTAGCTTGGCAACCACTCCTGAAGAGGTCGTGGACACATATGGACCTACAACACAAATGTCTTTGTTCTTTTCCGAGATATGGATGCCAGGATAATTTACATTTATACGCCCCGAAATACTGTCACCTCAAGAGATCCTTTTGTTCTTTCCCTCCTTAAACGGTTCGCTTTCACCGTTGGGTGTGTTCGATTTTCTCAACATGACCAACAACGAACACCCTCGTCCCTCATCATCGACTTACGCCGATATGCTGAGAATCCAGGACCCTCCTTTGCCGCCCCAACCTATTCGGCCTGAGACTTAGAGGAACCCGATTCAAGTTTCAGGCCCAGTTCAAGTCCAATTGCGTCCGGATGGGCGTCGTATAAGTGCTCTTCCATCGATGATTGGTGGCCAGCCGGTCTCACCTCCTGACCGCGCCAGGTGCGGCCATCAATGGACTGCAAGTGATGAAGCTCACTAATCAACCCTTAGGCTCGAGAAGCCCGTAGAGTATAGGCATGTAGATGGCACTGTATACTTCTACTGCGAGGAGCTTCGGCTTTTGACGCCAGACAATGCAAGGGATGTAAAGACATGGATGAATATCCGTGATGTCAGGAAGTCCTTTCTGAACGCGGACAATATGGCCTGTATTAAACATCTTCCACCGGACTGGGAGCTCGTCATCGCGAAGGTAAACATACCGGAGGGTCCGCAAGTTGGGGTTTATTCCTACAAGACGTTTAACCTACCCAAGTCTCAAGGTAAAGGAAAAATTTGCGAACTTCTATGCAAACCCTGAGCTTCACTTATCCACAGGCGTCAAGCCATTATCGTATGCCATCGATAGCAAGCAAGGTTTTTGGGAACACGACATTTCCGTTCACTGATGATCAAACACAGGGTCTGCTCCAAATCTACCGTGACTTGAAAGGTACCATCTGTCCCTTCCAAACAATGATATTGCCAACTGACTATGTAATCGACCTCAGACCGCCAAGCAGCTGACAGTGGAAGCGGTGCTCTCTACACGTTAATCTGGCATGTGGCCAAGGTCATGATCAACATTGAATCGAATCACGTACTATACCAACACGGCACCGCCGATGCTCGTATCTACCGCAACAAATCCATCCCCAAATCATCGTGGAAAGTGCGGGCCTTCGATCTCACACTCACCGTCCTCCTGTTCGGAGCGCACACGATGTACCGCAAGCGGATGGAAAGTACACGGCCGAAGGGCAACCGGATTTCCAGAAGTTCATCCAAAGTCTGTTGGCTGAGTAGGCTGGTTGACGTTGCGCATCTGACGCTGGTCTTGTAGATTCTAATCTACTAGTAGGTGCACCGGTTATTATCATACAGGCGACTGTATTTGTCTCGTGAGTACTCCGACAAAGCCCGGTGTTACTCTGTGTACTCACGGAAACCCTTTGTACAGCGCGAATATTGGATTTTTAGCTCTTCCGGTGAGGAGTACGGCCTTGATATTCTGTGCATGGCTCACCAGCGTGAGCAGGGAATTAACGGCGTGCAGAGGTCTGCATCTCTAGCGTCCTCTATTCTGGCAGTGACGAGCATTGTCGCGGGCGTTCACCACGTCTGGAGGCACCGCGGTAAAACCGACGCAAGGCTCGAGGACGCAGTTCGTTCACCCTTTCCCGTATTCCATCTTACCCAACTCATGGCAGATTACAGAACATCTACCTCGGGCACGACCGTACATCCGGCGAGTTGAACCTGGCTGTCACTGCCTGTTTCCTCTCGGTGTCCATCGCAGCGCTGTTGTGGTCGGTGCTGTGCTTCACGGTGTCCATCGCTGCCTTCTGCATCCGTCAATGGAATGATTATCCTCGCGGTGGTTCTGGGCGTCGTCGGAACGTGTGCGTGCGGGACACTGGTCTTTTTCTGGCATATATGGAAGGATACGCCACATATGGAGAGGGAGGAGGTGTATCATCTTGATTGGCGGAAAAATGTTGGCCCTCCGGGTTTGCGGAAGAAGTTGGCGACACGGTTGAAGAGGGGACTGCAGATGAAGATTAAAGGGAATGAGATAAAGGACGAGGAGAGGGGTTCTGATGTTAGTGATACCACGTAGTTTATCGTACATTCGATGTAGCCTTCTACTATGTACCCAGCCATACTGCTCATGATTTTAGTCTCCAAGATCGTCTCAATCGATTGGTGGCGTTTATTGGGCTCAGCTATATTGGGGGGCGACATGGAAACGGCCAATCTCTGACAATAGAAATAAGACATGAGCCCCCACCAAAAAAGAAAGACTACGGCAGCAATATTTTCTTTGATCTACGGCACAAGCGACTACCCACCCCCGGCCCCCCTCCACCACCTAACAACCCCGTCCTCGCCCCCACTAACGAATGCTCCAGAAGACCCCGGGGCCGCTGCCCTCGGCCGCCACGACACGCCCCACACTTCCCCCGTATCTTGAATCGTAGAAACCGCAGCTCGTGCAGCGAGGTCCCATACTTTTATGGTCTTGTCTGCTGAACTGTGGGCCGTAACCGGGGTCATCAGTAAAACTAGGTGGACGAGAGTCTGATAGCCGCAAGACGTACCCGGAGAGAGCCAGTCTCCCATCGGGGGATATATCAGCGCTAAGGACCCAGGAGGAATGACCCGTGAGGGAAGCGACTGCACCAGAGCCTGATTTTCCAGAGGCAGACGTGCGCACATCGTGTAGGATCAGACGTTTATCTTCGGATGCTGAGAGGAGGAGCTAGAGGAATGTCGTGAGATGGGAGTGACGTGAGGAAAGGGCCGTGGTACCTGAGAGTCCGAAGACCAGGCCAGGGAGCGGACGGACATTGCATGGGACGTATACGTAGATGTTAATGCATTGGATTGGAGGTCGAATATGTAGATTTGACCAGTCTCGGTGGACAGTGCTATGCGTGACCCGTCTGGGCTCTAAACGCGATCCAGTAATCACCTTTGTATTTGGAAAGGTTGATGGGACGACATACATGGACACATTTCATCCCGTGTTTATTTCGTCCGCTGGGCAGAGTCGCCTGATGCTGCCCGAAAGTCTGCGGCTCTGCAGAATGTATGATGACATTGCCAGAACCGCCCGTAGATGCATACGTTCCGCCTTTCGGATTCAAGGACACGGACCATGCTACGAGGGGAAATGCACACATTAGCGTCACGTACACAATACGAACCCACGATGACTCGCCAGGCTCAACAGGCTCACTCCCGCTCCTAACATAACTCTCGTGTCTCCCTACCACCTCTCCGCTCTCCAGGTCCCAAAGACACGTCAGCCCTTCGATGCTATTGTACAATACATGCTTCCCGGTCGACGACACGGACAAAGACACGAGCCCGAGGGTATGTGCGGGGAGTGCATGGGCGACGTGCCCGGACGATGAGTCCCATTGCTTGATGGAGCCATCCGCTGATATGGACACGACTCTATCGTCAGGGGTCCATGCGATGTCCCATGTTGCGTCGGTGTGGGCTGGGTAGATGTGTTATGAATGGTTTGGGATCGGGGAACGATAATCATTTGATTTCATACGTTCATTGCAGTCAAGTGAGTGCAGAAATGCGAGGCTCTGGATTACACCGTTAGATTGCGAACATTGATACGCTGGGCGGGTGAGTACCGACCATTTTTTGTTTTCAACACCAGCGAGAACGGTGAGCAAGACTTGAGTAACCGTGCGGTAATGGCCGAGCGGAGGTCGAACTGACTGTATAAGCGGCTCTGAGTGCAAACTGTATTTTCCTCAATCACATCAACGAAAGCGGACGAAGACAAAAAATTCAAACACTCGAATAAAAGTGCGCCTTTTTACTCAGTCACAGCCGTTCATGTATTGACAACATTCAGGATGTCTGACGCTGGAGATGAAATCAAGGTCGATGCTGTAGAGGCAGTAGAAGTCATAGCCGAGGCTCCCAAGGGTAAATTGTCCGTCGAGGATGCGCTTCAGGTGCTTTTATTGCAATAAATCCTCCGACGCCGAACTAAAATTCTTATACTGTAATTACAGCAAGTCCTGAAGAACGCACTCGTCCATGACGGTCTCGCCCGCGGTCTCCGCGAGTGCGCCAAGGCCCTGGACAAGCGCCAGGCGCATTTGTGCGTCCTCGTTGAGACCTGCACAGAGGCAGAGTATATCAAACTCATTGAGGCTCTTTGTGCCGAACACAAGATCAACTTGATCAAGGTCGGAGACGCCAAGGTCCTCGGAACATGGGCGGGACTGTGCAAGATCGATAGGGAAGGTAATCCCCGTAAGATCGTCGGGTGCTCTTGCGTTGTGGTCAAGGAGTACGGCGTTGAGAGCGAGGGGCTTCATGTGTTGCTTGATTATTTCAAGAACCGTTGAGTGAGTTTGTGTTCCGTTCGGGTCTCCGTATGATGACAATACAGACTCCCTCTACGGAGAATTCTTTCTGTGAGGACAAAAGTCTATCCGGAATCATATTATGTCTGATCTCTCGTTGCATGATCATGTCGGCGAATTCATTGCTGACCTGCTTTTTATGACAGGCTCTTGGCGGTAAATACATCTGTACTTTGCAAAATACATACACATAGCTTTGAACCACGTTTACGCAAGCCATAGAAATTTGCTGCATTTGTTTTGAGTTACTTTGGCCTTACGCACGCTCCCTTCTTACATTTCCAAGGTATTACCCCAAACTTACGACGTCCGGAGTAAAAATGAATGCGGTGAACTTCCCAGTTTACCTTTTGGAAGAATGTTTTTGTGCTGGATGATCGATGATTCAGGACCCACCGGTTATTAATAAATCCAGCAGGCATTGACACAATACACCGGTGGTCGAGGTTGGAGGTCCTGTTGAAGGAAAAGACGCCCGTGTTTTGGAAAGTGAATTGCTGGAGGTGGTGGAACCCGGGGTGTCGAGGATTTTATCAACACCAATATCATAAGAAAATGGAATGGACCAATGAACCCAAAGAGATATGGGGCAGAACTTGCGGGAAGGGGCACATGTGTCAGGGGTGTGAGCCGGGGACGAAGGGAATGCCGCCAATGAGGAGAAAAGTTCCTGCTCGACATCGACGTCCAATCGTTCTAGGAACGGAGGTGCGGCAGCTGTGTGGGCGTAAAATCTTTTTGAACCGTGCTCTTGGCAAGGAAGTCTCGTGTCTTCGACGGCAATGGGAACGCGGATACGCACGTCCAAAGGCCACCTATCAGAGTTCAAGGCCGGCAAGATGCATACTAGTACGTGCGCGTGCAAGGTCAACGAAGTGTCAAAGACCAGCCTCATGTCGGCTGTAACTTGAGCTTATCTGAGGACCTAAGTAATGCGCATGATATCCTGCAGTCGCCGATGAAAAGTAAACTCTTCCATTATGTTATAAGACGCACGTTTTTTAGGACATTCACGTTCCCGCTACCGTAGGTTCATGTGTTATCCTGCACATAGTTTAACCGCTGTCAGTTGATCCTCCAAGTCTTCTTGTACATGTAAATACCTGTCATAAAGTCCGAATGAGTTCTGTGCACTGTTCCACTAGTAATGAAGCGCGCCAGTGCGGAAGATTCCGGCCCTGCCAGCCTTGCAGAATTTCTCTGGCATCAATGCCCGGCCCGTGGAGCCATGTTCAACGACGTTGGTGGGGGACCAGACCAATATTACTAATAACAGTATTCAGAACACTATCCGATAAACCCAGCTGTTGCGGTAAAGTCGGGACGTAGATATCTCCGTACGAGAAAAATCCAGAGGGAAAAGAATGACGGCGGTGGCGGCAAATCATTACTGCGGTGCTGAACATACAGCAGCGGCCATTGGCGGTGAAGTTTCATAAGGAGTACTACATTGACCATTCTGTGGCCTTTTCTCTGCGCCTGAATGTTTGGCCGCCGTAGGAGACACTTGTTCAGGAGTTGTCTGTTGGCAGCGGTGGCAGTCGCAAAGGGAAAAATCAGGCTGTAATCCAAGGATGGACATCCTTGGAAGAATCGGCTAAAGAGCAGCACATGGACCTGTGACGGGGGATCTCCCAGATGGAGCTTCAAACATAGGTTTAGATGACAACACGGCCCGCGTGAACTGCCACTCGCATGGCCAATGGGAACTTGTATGGATGGCCCACAGGACGAGGATATTTTACAAGTTCTCGGTCTATAACGTCGACCAGTAGGGTACGGTGGGATTCATTCCCAGTGTCGAGCGATGACTCGGATGACCAGGAGTATTCCATCCGTGACAGTTGCGTGATTGAGACCGCACTGTCAAACTGATGGGCTCACGGGCCTACTGATCACCATAAAAGGAGGACAGTTTACCTCCTTGAGGATCAGCGTAATGTCTCCGGGCGGGCTCTCGCTGATACCCTCATCCCGGTAGACAGGTATCATGAGGCGACGAGGATTCGAGTTCGTGCCTCAGACACTGGCAGTACTGTCATGATAATAGAAACGATTCGTCTTCCTGTTGTTAGGGAGACTTATGGCAGTACAGAGTCCGGCTGAACGCATGCCACCATCAGCGACTGCACAATGTGATTTTCTATCAGGACAATGCAATTACCGGTTTACTCAGCAGCTGTACAGGATACCATGCCGTGGGCTTTGAGTAGCCTGAGTGTTTGAACTTGAGCGTTTGAGCATGCGGGCCCGAGTCACGTGAGGGAGTCCAGCCAGTGCCAGTGCTACCGTTACCCATTACCTCGTCGGGACGATAAGCGCTCGGTTTCCAGTGTGAGTCTCGGTGTCGTGATTCTCACACTCGTCCTTGTATGTGACAGAGTCCACTACCCCGGGTCTAACACAACGTCAAGGGTGCGAATGGTCGGTACCGAATTCTCGTTCCAAGGGGCCATTTCTGCCTATCCGATTGGATGTACACCAGTTTGCGTTCCTGTTTTCGAAACACATTCGGTGTCGACCTCCATTCTGCGTTGTCTGATTGGAAGTAGGCCGCTTTCCGTTCCTGCTTTCCAATTACATACACCGTCAACGGTCATTCTATGTCATCCGATTGGAAAAACCAGTTGTGTCCCGGATTCCGGCACTTGAAGGCGTGGATAGGCGGAGCCGAACGATATCTACTGTGCGCTATCCGATTGGAGGTGTACAATTGGAGATGGACCGGTAAATGCGTTGACCGGCCTACATGCAAAAGTTCGAGTCAAGGCCGTGGCTACTACTGTCATGGGCACATGCAAAAGTGAGATTTCTGTGGAGCATTATGCAAGGATGAACGCGTGCGTCCTTTCGTCAACTTCTCATCGGGCTTACACCACTATGGTGACCTTCGTGTCTGTTTCCACGGTACGGTCACGAGAAGCCATACCCAAAGGTATAAATCACCTTTGTTTTGTCTCCAACCTCACAGTTCTCCTCGAGTAACTGCACTCCTCCACGAGCAACTACCACCTCCTCAGTAGCACCTATGTTTGTCAAAAGCGTCTTGGTTCTCGCTGCTGCCGTTACTGTCACAGCCAGCGCTCTCTCAAAGAGGTCCACGACTTGCAGCGGAGGTGGTGTAACCGCGAACGCGAAGGTGAGGCTACCGTTAACTATTGATGACTAGCCTTAACATGGTCTACAGTGCTGCGTATGGTTCGATGTCCTGGCTGATCTCCAGCCTAACTTGTGAATATTCATCGAAAAATAGTATCTCTTGGACAAA
>QLPF01005304.1:0-11327 GCA_003314045.1 Hygrophorus pudorinus | reverse complement strand
GCAACGCAACATTGAATGCATCCTCACCATGTGTGGCCTTATAGGTGGGCTTCATTCTGCTCTGTGAGATATGGGTAGCCAAGAGTGCGCTAATGACCGACTTTTTATAGTCATAATTCATGTGACATCGGGACCAACTTCATCCCCAACCAGTGCGCGCACACACCCGAGATCGATGACCTTGAGGTGAAGCACAACGAGCTCAGCACAGGCCAAGTTGTCTCCAATTGGCGCAGTTCGTGCCGTTCATGCGTGATTACATGCATAAGGAACACGAGTGCAGATTAATGGATGATTTATAATCCCTCGCTGACGTGTCCAAAACTTTATCAGTGAGTTTGTCCCTCCTTGTCATGTTTGTTGCATTTGGTTCTGACTCCACAGTTGGTGCTTTGTTGCGCATGTGTGCAGTGGTTCGGCAGTACAGCAGTCTATGTCAGTGTCGACCCAGCTACCTATGGACTTGCTCAAGGGACTAGGCCAGCAGTTCCACACCATCAGCGAGTCACATCTCCACCTTGTCCCCCAAGTGTGCCCGCTGACGTGGTCGGCTAGGTTTTGAATACCGAACAGAACCCAACAACCCCCCCGAAGGCTTCACCACTTGGCAGACTATAGGGTAAAAGATGGTTCGAATGGCACAACGGCTGTGGGACCTAATAATGATCCTATGTCCAGCAGTGGTGTTGAGCGGCAATTAGTCCCTGAGGACCCGATGGTATATCTCTATTAAACCCCTCCGTCGTTCTTCGAAGCTAATGCTATCTTCTCTAGTCTATTGTGCCGAACTTGATTATCTCTTGTATGTATCACATCCATTGCACCCCTATCGATCACAACCACAACTAACCTATGTGTACTCAGCGAACTGGCAAATGATTGACTTGTCAACCATGGAGTTCTCAGAAATGCTTGTCGACTACATACGGGTATACCAATGAAAATGCCAGACCAACATCGGCTGTGACCCGCCTGGCTATCCTGCCGCGGACTACATCAGCAGCAGACATCTTGATGCATATGGTAGTATGGTTTTCTGTTTGCTTAATGTCAGTGCGTAGACCACTTCATATCAGTTACCAACCCACTGATAATCATACACAAAAATGAGGGAATCAGCAACTTCCCAAGTTGCTGATTTTACCAACAATCAGTGGGTATACTTCTTGTTTTCAGTGCTTCAACCATTGATATGCATAGATATTTCACTGAAAATTATATACTTTTCTTCCCACAGTGCCATGTGAAAGAAAGTCCACTTTTTGATCAAAAAGCTAGCTTCTTATGTAACCAATAGTGAGTTGAAAGATAATTGTCTAAACATGAGGCCGTATTGCTAAGGACAAAGATACAACAATATAGTACATTGCTCCCAGCTTTCCTAATTTCAATGAATCAGCTGAGCCATGGATCATACACACTGAAGGGCAGCATAAGTTAATGAGCACAAGAGAGGTGTGATTGCTGAAACAGACTCACGATGAATGCCTTGAACACTTCAAAGCACTGCATAATGATTCTGCGATTGGCCAGAGGGACTAGACCTTCTTCAGGGCACATATCTGGATCAGGGACTGGTGGAATGCATCTCTGTACTATGGTCGTCTTGGCGGGAAAAATCCTGGCTTGAACAGATTGGACGAGCTTGGCCGTGATGGGAATACAATAGAATGTGGGTACAACACTGACCATAGTGATGCCAGGAAATGTTTGTGAATTAAGCATAGGCCAACCTGCAGCTTTACAGCATAGGTTATTCTGATGAAAGGCCACGATAGCCTCAGAGATAAGCTGTGGCTCTGGATCTGTGTGGTCGGTACCGTGCTGTTAGATCACATTAAAATAGGCAAAATTAAGGAGAAAGTGATGAAGCACCTTATCCTCCTGAACGAGATACTCAGACTCTGTCGTCACACAAACATCAGGCTTTGCATCAACTGCTGTACCTCACACTCAGAGGGTGTTGAGACATTTGCAGTGTCCCTGTCCCATCCAGGTATGTTGGGAGTCAAAGTCTAGGTTAAGCCAAGAAGGCGAAGGCCTGGTTGTATCCAACGTGCGCATCATCTGAAAGCAGTGAAGAATTTTCGAGAACGATGGATGTTCTCCACTGAGCTATTCGCTGCTGCAGCTCCTCTGAACCACTGTGCCAGTGCAAGCAGCCAGTTCGCTAGTGGCACGTTGGCGGTGGCAAGTCCCGAAGTGCAAGTACTGAGTTGGAAGCCCTGCAGGCAACGTGCCCTCTGAGTCAGTGTAACGACCTTGCCTGAGGCCAATGGCTGGTCAATATGACCGACCATCCAACCACCCAAATGACACTTGGCAATAATGCTGAGAATCCTCCGGCTAGCCTGCCACTTGAACCTGCCAGTGACGAAGATGATTTTGTAGAAGTGACTGGGGTCCTTTCTCTCGCCCCCTTTTCTGCCACCGTCACCTTTCCCCAAGAGTGGTCTTTGGCGGAAGTTGCACAGGACTTGCGCAGTCGGTTATCCAATAACACACAGCGGCTCTTGGACTCAGATTCACCACTTGGCCTTTGTGGTTTGGACATTTTCAAGGGTATGTCCTGTATATTGTTCTGAATAGCCCGTCACTCATCACTGGCATCAAGCCGTCCCATCTGGTGGTCTCCAAAAATCAATCACTGACATCAAGATTGATGACAATTTGGAAGCAAAGTACTTGATTATGTATGAGCTGCTGTCTGACAAGGTGGACCTTGTGGAGGCATACATTCAAGGCAATAAAGGGAACCTTGTGACTGTGCATGCCAATCAGTTGATAAGAGAAGAAGACGAAGCAAAAGCAAAGAAACGGGGGGGGAAGGGAAACAAGCAGAACAAGGCAGGTAAGTGTCTCGACCCTGCTTTTCCAACTATCCAAGGCTGATCATTTTGATGTTAGAATTGGACACAACATCGCAGATCAATAAATTCTTCCAGAAGCTCGAGGCATATGACACCAAATTTACTAAACAAGACAAGACCATTGAAGAACTGTGCACAACTGTTGCTGCCCAACAGACGGACCTCATTGACCAACAGAGGACTGTCACTGAACTTACTACTAAAGTTACAAGTGTGAGTCTTATATTATCTCCCATCACTGTCCTGTCAGACCGGTTGAACCGCCCACCATAGCAAACACACACACTTCATGCTCTTCATCGCCATGTAGTACTGGATCAAGCCCGGGACCTCATCATTGATCATTATGGCTTCAATTTATCTGACCTTCGTCTTGGTGGGCATCAGGCCCAGAATCAGAGGGAGACAGCAATGCGCTTACTCCTGTGATCTGTGCATGATGTCCTGAGCACAGAGGACTCTGATATACTCTCAGATGATACCCTCTGGATGATCTTTGACAGTGCCAAATACACCATTTGCAATGCAGGTAATGAAGTGGCACATCAGGCTTTGACGGTGGACATCAGTCTGGCTATCTTGGAAGGGAGTTTGACGCAGAAGCAATCAACAGCCCTCACGAAAATCTACAAATTCACCCATAATACAGAGCCACAACTGGGGTAACTTCTCTTTGAGTAGCATGTGAAAAGAAGAATACATACATACATGAGCAGAAATAACAAGCAAACAGACCTACCTTGTCCATGGTGAACTCCACACATTTCCAGTCATAGCTCCAGCCCAACCGACGCAACTGGCTCTGCACTTGGTAACCACCGATAGATGTTACCATCGGCAAATAAAAGCAAGACCTACACACTCAATGCAGTCCATGACAGTTTCTGTTACTTCACTACCTTTATCCACAATGCCCACAAAGCATTGTCAACTTGTGCGAGATAACAAAGTTTGCCTCACACACCATGAAGAACATGATCCTGAGCCATATTAACTTTGTAAGTGTTAGCCCTACCCTTTGTGGAGTAAATTGTGACATGTAACATGGGAGCATACAACACACTGGCACAGCTTCAAACCAAATGCAGAGTGGTCCAAAAACTTTGTGCACATCAGTGTCGAGGATGATGACATCTGTTGCTGCTCAACTCCTTGAATTCAATGTTTGTGAAGGACTTGATGACCGACCAAATTGTGCATTTCTTAAACAGCTGAATCGTCGGTCACTGTCAAGAACGGAAAAACACTTGTGTACCGTTTTGTCAGTGTCAGCCCTCATCAAAGAGAATGTGAGTGGCCTCAGTCATCGTGGTACAGTCGGCTGAGGGATCAAATTTGGTGTCCAGCATCAGGAAGTGAAACAGACAGCAGATCCCATGCATGTGTTGTGACACAATAATAGCCATCTTGATGGAGAGCCTAATCCAGATGCAATATTGTAAACTGGAGAGCAGATGCGAGTCAACTCTTACATAGTTCTTTAGAGTTGCTGGATCCCTTTTGGCAATTTCAAGATCTGCAGCAATTGCATTGGCCTTGGGCTGGATTTCCTGGTCTCACAAAGGATGAAACAAAAGCTGTGGTGTCCGACCAGCAGCCCTCTATATCTCATGGATATTCATTGAGACCATGGTGGGACTTAAAGCTTGAATGACAAAGACAAGAAGCTTACTGGGTAGGAGTAGACCTGTTTTATAAAACTCTGCGACCATCCGGCTCTGCTGATGTGGGGATCATGTCTGTAGCAATGACACCAGCACCTTCTACTGCCAGTGTCGGTGCATGTGTGAGGAGAGCACCTAGAAGGTGGAATGGGATACTGTGACTATCCTGGAATTACGTGGCATTGAAATTCAGAACCCTCACAGATTTCGTACGATTGATCAATATTTTGTAGCTGGGGTCGGTGCAGATATCTTCACGGCCAACATGCATGTTGCCGAAGATCGGGTGAGCATGTACAGACTCGCGCAGTGAATTTGTAGCTCACGCTTTGCATATTTTGTGTTGGGAGCTTGTGTCGAAATGAGGCAGGGCTCTTGGATATTGCACTACATCAAGTCAGCATATGCAGTGACAAATGTGCCTGATCAGGTGTGTGTTCTGCAAATTCAGAACACATCAAAGGGCTAGCACATGACTCAGTCAGGCTGCAGTCATGACAACACTGACATGAGGTGCTGGATGCTGGGTTGGTGGGCAGACAAGTTGAAACAACACAAGCTAAGTCAAGCTTGACTCAGAGGATCCCACGACGCATGGCCCAAAGTGTATTTGCAAGACTACTCAAAAGACCTTGACGACCAAGCACTGTCAGTATATACCACACTATGGTAATAGTAATATTAGGGAATGTATTAATGAGAACAAATCTTCACTGTGATCAAAAAGAATGAGACTACGTGGAAAGACAGACAAGACGGCATAGCCTATACCTCCTCTTGTTTGCTAGAAACTTCTGGAGGAAGAGAGGATTCCGGTGATAGGAGACCTGAGTCCTCTGTAGACAGAGATTTGTCCTCAGTGTCAAAGTGGATGGAAATCAAGTCTCACCGTGAGAAAAATGGAGGGTCGGTAGAGGTTCCTTTGAGTACTCATAGCTGGATTCGATGTCCTTACCACCATGAAGTATGTGGTAAAGATGGGTAACCACAATCAATAGGTTGCAGACTGTCAATGATGTCGCAGCCTGATATGCCAGCACAATTCAGGGTCGATCCCACCAAGTCAAGTAACATGACCTACATACCTGTAACTCACTTATGATGCTCGATAGCATGCCACCCACACAAATCTGCACCACAGCTTGGGGAATACTCGCAAGCGTTGTCAGAGTGCTGGCTGAGAATAACACAATGATTAAGCAGCAAAGGTTTGTGGCAAGTCTGATGCGCCAAAGCATTTTCAGGGATAAGAAGATGAGCAGGAAGTCGGAGACAAAGTCCACTACTTGTTGGGTCCCCATGAATAGCAATATCTCGACTGCATGTATCACTCACTGGATACATTGGTAATAGCCACGGGTAATCCCACATCACAAACTGGAGCATGATGTGATGTAAGCACCCACTTGGACTGATGAGTGCAAATGAAAATCTTTTGACTGATCAGGAACAATGACATGACAGCGATAACCAGTGTCAATGCTATCACCCAATAACGTGTTGGGTATGAGTGAGGGCTGATTCTAACAATGGCCACAGCAAGGCTGATGTGAGCAGCCCTGACAACAGCATGGTGATAATCAGAGACCGGGTCAGGACATAGAAAAATTGTACGGACCAGATTTTGGCAGTAATCCCCAAGGTCATTGTCCAGAATGCGATGGCATGCGTTTTGCGTGATTCTGAAGATTAGATCTAAGCATATAGCGATAGGAAACCAAAAATTCGACAGACCTGGGTCGCACATGAAAATAAAGGCATCAACCGTGGCTACTACACTGAATATCAGAGCAGCAAAAGCCCAGAAGTCATCCCACCAGATCCGATGCGTGCAACAACAAAATAATAAATGGTAAGCCGTTGTAAGGAACGCAACGGCTTGGAACGTCATGGTAAGAGCTTTGCACAAAATTAGCAGGCATACACTGGCACTGGAGATGCAGAAGGTAAAACATAACGACCAACCTCTAAAAGTTGCAAAGGTGGGCTGTGTGACAGGCATGGACAGGGAAGGGTTTTCCACCCTGCGAATGGCAGAGTTGCTGCATTCAAACATATGTTTATCTTGGTTGCCCTAGGTCTGCTGCTATGCTACCGGTATCTACACTTTTCTCGTATGCTTGTTTCCCAAGCTAGTTCAAGCACCTACCACCATTAACTGGATCAATGTCCTAATTTTTTAGAATTGGAACCCTTTCTGGCCCTTTTCGCTCTGTGGCCATGGAAAGTTAAAAGGAATCATGGCATGCCATTTTCATTGGATGAACGGGATGCCAGAGCAAAGATGTGGCCCATTTTTATAGGCCCAGATAAATACGTGCAAAATCGTCTTGGAAAACTTGAAGTCTGAGCAGTGTGCCAGTGGGCAGTGAGTTTCATAGTTGCCCCTGTTGCTTCGTGTTATTGGTAGGGCCAACTGATAGGCCTAGCATGGTAGCAGTGCAAAATCTGTCACTGGTACTCAGGCTTCTCTGTTATCAATCAGAAGATACAGAACACCCTAGAATTCATGGTATAAAATCCTGCAGTTTGTCTTGTGAATGTCTTCAGCTGGACTCCCTTTCATCATCTTCACTGTGCTAGTCACCTATCTGATATTCTTATTGCCACAATGCTAGTCTTTTTTCTTGGCACCTCCGCGCTTGTTATCACAGCTGCCGCCCCGTTCCTGGTGAGTCTTGACCCTTACCTCGAGCTCAAAACCTGTGCTGACACTGCTTCTACAGAGTCGCTGTGCGACTTCTAGTAGTACCATACGTTTCAATCACCACAACATCCTGCACCGTCACACTATATATCAAATATCTGATATAATGGGATTCCACACAACTGACATTATATAGCCACTGGATGTTAAGTTCAGACATCGGAGTTTGGGGGCAACTGAACAAGCTACCGCGAGACGCCAGATTCTCAACCACCACAAAGACCTTCCAGATGGTCATGACTATAAGAAGGCTAAGCATCAGCAAACCCTGTGTAGACAGAGACATAGAGTCATTGATACTATAGATAGGTCCCACTATTTGTATCAAGTCGCCCCTAGACAGCTGTACAGACACCTATAGATTGCGGTCATTCTGTATGGCTATTAGCAAAAAAGACAAAATCATATAACTTGGGTGGTGTGGTGAACTGTTGGCATTGTCGTGGCAGCTCAAGGGATAGCAGACACAAATTCATGTGCATTGAGGATCAACTTTCCCACCACACATATATCAACCTCAGCCCCATGGTCGCCCTGAAAAATGGCTGCAGGATGGGATGTGGGATTCAGATGTTTTGCCACATGTACATGTCGGTGATATAGAAGTTAGGCCAATCACTTTCAGTCAGGTTTATTACACGTAGTGATTTTATGGGATATTATCCCACTGCTTCATGGCTTCTAGCTCCAGGTACGCCTGCCAATCATGCCACACTCCATCCTATTTTCTTGGTTGGGCAGGAACAGCAGTGGGATTGTTGACATCCTGTACCATCTCCTCAGTCACGTCTGTTCCCATGCTGTTCCCATCATCAAGCTCTTTCCCCTCCCAAGCATCGTTTCCACCACTTGTTCTTGTCCTTTGAGTTTCTCGTATGTTCTCATCATCGTTCTGCGTGAGAGTCAGCGGCTAGAAAAGTTATCCTGGACCAGGAATGTGTGTTCTTGCCATCCCATGTTAGTTACATCCCACTTGCTATGGTGTCAGGATATTTGTTTTGGGAGGTGGAGGCATTGTGGGTGGTGATGAGGCTGGCATGAGCAAGTGTGCCTTTGCATACTCTGTTACTACGTGGTTGAATGCCGATAGAAACAAAAACACTGACCTATCCGAATTCCATTTCCAATCACCAGTTGTTTTAGACAGAATTATGTATCCTTCGAGACTTAACACTTAGCTTGTGTGCCGCCGGTGCATGGAAAATGCAGTGCTGGTGTACTCACTATACACGCCTTGTGCTCCACCTTCACTGCCTGCTGCGATGTGTGTGCCCATTAACCTGAGGTTGCGGTTGCATAGTGATACTACCAAGATATCTGAGGTACAGTGAGAAAATTTGGATGATTCGTGAGCTAAATGAGGACGTGCAGGTGCTGCGGGAGCCGGAGACTGCGCCTATGCTCAAGTCAACCATATCACAGCTCAGCACGGCACAGCTGGGTGTCACAACACATAAGGACATGTTGCAAGCACAAATCACGCTCTCCAGGTGTTGCTTGATGAGCCCACATGTGCAAATGTGCAGTCGCGCCTGGTGTTCAAATCTGCGGAGAAGTGCGAGGGTTTGGAGTGCAAGGTAAGCGGTGTACGATGTGTAGATGTAAGTGACGCACCTGATATATCTGTCGCCCCACCTGATTCTCAGCCTCATCCGATCACTTCAACTATTTGTCCATGATAACGGCCAGTGTGATTAACTGAAGGGACTTCAAAGGAAATGATCACATGTTTCTAGTTGAAAAGCACAGCAAAATTAGCTATTGCAATGACAATTATAAACAATTACTGCATAATAGACTCTGAAGTCGTCCTTCTCTGCGAACATAAACGGTGTTCCACGAAGAAAACTGTTCAAAAAGCTGAATTTTCAGTCATGCAGGGGCATTTGTACGGGGGTGAGATAACTAGATTATTAATAAGACTGTGCTGTGCTTCATTGTCGAAGACATAGAGTTTGCATGGGAATGGGGCGAGTTGATGCTGACAGAATTGGTGGATACACAGATCACAAGGGTTGCTGATTCGGATGATGGCTAAGGTCAAGTATAAACGGCTCAAGGAAAGGAAACACTCAAATTAGTTTGTTTTTAAAATCATGAAACGAATACCTTTGAGTTACATATAGACTGGTGAAATATAAGCCCTGTAAGCTGTCCTGGTTGTGTCTGCTCGGCATTACTGTGACTGTGACTATAATCAAATGCCTTCCACCAGGAAGAAGCGAAAAGTATCTGACCTGACTGTCGACGATGCTAACGTGCTGCTGCATACTCTTGCAGAGTTCCAGGAGCAGCTTGATGAAGAAGACAAAGATATCCCACCTGGCCTCATCAGCAGACTTGAACAGCTGCAAGAAGTCTTTGAGTGCATCATAGTTGATTCGTTTGCTATACTTTGGGTTCTTCTTGAGGAGATTCCGCACTGATTCTGCAGCAGTGCTGCCTGCAGCTGTTGCATTTTCTTGCACTAAAAACATCTGATAAACCAAGACAAATAGAATGCACAAAAATAAAAGTTTTGGTCCCAACAAGGTGCAAACCTTTCTGCTTTTTGCCGTCGATGCGCTTTCTTGCCGTTCACAAACCAGCATTGTCAATCCTTAAGTGAAACAATAGTATGCAAATGCAGACTGGGAACGGCCACATACCAACAATTGCCTCGAGATAAGCTCAACCCATACGCATTCCTTGATTTTGCCCTCCTCCTCAGTCAACAAGAATTGATTGAGTTCCTCATTGTCAACTCGTCCAGAACATTTGTCTACATTGCCTCTACTCCACTTCATCCAAGGCCCTGCTCAACATGGAGCCCTGAGTATTTCACAGGAACCCAGCTACTTTTTCTGATAAGACTGTCGAGGCTGTTTCATGAAATGGTTGTGGGGGGAGACTGGTCAGGAGGTGGTATAGCTAATGGGGAGAGATAAGCGGAAGCAGGAAGGAGTGCCGGATCGATGTTCAAGTCTGAATCTTCGTATTCCAGAATGAATAATGGGGTGATGGTGCCAGCAAGAATGCCATCATTAAGTAATCAGGTAACACGATCATGCAAAATGCAACTCCTATAGCCTAAGCTGACTGTTCGCATTTGCCTTTTACAAACACAAAGAAATTGTCAGCTCATCCATCTCAAACCGAGCCAAAAGGGCGACAACCCACTCTGAACCCGACAAGCCATTGCTCATCCATCACAACTTCAGAATACCCAAAGTGCCACTGAGACACGGTCAGGACATACACCAGCTCACTGTAAACCTTGTCTTTCCACAGACTTACCTCGCCCCCACTCCAGAGCGCCGTCTGCCCCTTCATGACAGACACCCACTCATTGTCACTTTGACCTTGACACACAAGCCTCCATACACGAGACAGACCACATGCACACACCTGGCGCACATGCCATGGGTTGAAGTCCAACACATGCAACCGCTTATCTAGCGTGAGCCGTACATGGCACTGGCCAGCCAATGTGTTCAATAGCCACCTGGTCATTCCTTTCGCTTCAAGCCAGTGTGTGACTGGGGGGCCCCACAATTTCCATGGCAGAACGGCCACAGTGTGTGACGAGGACGATAGGCTAGGGGGCGGCGGGACACATGCAAGGAGGGACTCTCAATGGAGCAGGAGCATGTAGCTGCGCATGCCGTGGAAGCCCCAGGGCATGTGTCCCATGGTGCTCTGCACAGTGACGTGAAAGAGGATGACAGTGTGTGCAGGGGAGGCCCGGAAGGGCCTCCTGTTAGGATAGCAAGTGGTCAAGGCAGAGGGAGTGGAGGTGGGCTTTGGCTTTGGCTCAGCACGTCCATAGATGTTATGGTAGTAAAAGGAAGGCTTGAGTGTGGGTAGGGCAAAAGAGCAGGCAGCACAGGGCTGGTATGGTTCGCTGGTCAGGATGCAGACGGGGGCAGGTATATGAAAGATGTGGCGAAGTTTGGTAGGAGAAGGATTTGAGGCACCAGGAAGATGAAAGAGCAGTGCAGCCCTGAGGGGAATTGCCAAGACTTGAAAATGGTTTTTGGAGATGAGTCAAGGGCAAGATGGGTGGAAAAATACACACCAGGATGATGTTCCCTGTCTTCCAATTAA
>QLPF01005291.1:0-16364 GCA_003314045.1 Hygrophorus pudorinus | reverse complement strand
TGACTGTAAAAAAGGTATGCCTTTCCACCCTGCTTACACTCAGACACCGCTACCAACACGCCATCTAGGTATCTACCAACCGACGAGTAGTGAATACAACGCCCTCACCATCAAAGCGGCGTGGTAAGACCGAGGGGTTCTTCGCCCCATGTGAGAATGAGAATGATGGCGAGAAAGACAAGGTTGTGTATGGGCTTGTTAGATGGTGAGTATTCATTTTGTTCTCTACCGGTGCAGGGTGTCTATCAGGTGTTTATTGGGTATTGGTTGACATACAAGAACTATTATTTTATACAGGAACCAGATGCTAGGCAAGACAAAGTTATTTGTCCCCGGATTCGACCATGCTGGTATGTCAAAGAAGGGCTTGTATAAGTCTGAGGGCCGCACGAGGCACAATCTCAGATGTGAACAGTTGTTATCAAGCCTGGATGACGAGCTATGACTAGAAACACGTGGCATTCATACAGACAAGGTAGGTCTGCTTACTTTTGATGTATGCTCATGTGTGTATTCTTCTTTTTGTGTGCTAGGGCCTTTCCAGGGCTGCAATTTTCCGCCAGCTGCACGAAGATGGTGTCATGATACGTCAATTCCTTTACTTTTTCCTTTACCTTTTCTCTATATTCCTCCATTACACGCATCCGGATTACTTATACACAATTACTATCGTCCAATGCTTACTCATTACTTCATATGTCATCCTGACGGCTTACTCATCGTTCCAACAGTTTACTCATACATAGTTACATCATCCCAACGGAATGCACAGACCATAGCTTATGCGTCCCCATTCCATAACATTCCATACTATTCTTTGTATTAGTCATACATCCTATAAAAGCACCAGAGTTCGACTGGAAACCCCAGCTCGAATCTCTTGTGATTACTGCTAAAGCGCATACCCTTCAGTTTTCAGAACTCACTACCACTCTATCCTCTCACCTTATACCTCATCCTCAGTTCTTATGAACTATCCTTTATACACTTCACCACTCTTATCATTTGTAGGGACACCTTATAGTGTTGCCCTAACAGTAGATTCAAGCTAACCCCTTTACCCTAATCCCTAGTGGATGTACACCCTCGACCCTAAATTCCACAAACGATCAAACTTCCTTTACCTCGAAGATAGACGAGTCAAAACTATCCAACGAGTAACCTGCCGCCAACATATCATCATCCACACTTATCGAAAAATTATCCACACTGACGAAGACAAACTAGCGCACGCCGTGCTGAGAATTAGGAGTGTCTTCATGTATAACATCATAGCAGAGGCATATGAGTTTTTACACCAAGTAATAGAAGTACTTGAAGAGAAAGATAAAGCATACCGGGATCTGTATCCAACCAGATAGGGTTTCTTTCGAGACAGAACAAAGGAAATTTACACAGCACCACAGAAATCCAACGACAATGGATCAAGAAGCAATAATGAACGCTTTCACTGTCATGGCTCAAAACATTGCCACACTTACCACCACCATCACCACCATGCAACAAGCACAAGCACAACAGGGACCACCAATTGTCAATGTCACGGTACCCACAACTGCACCAGCACCACACGCATCCACGCCGAAAGAGCCCAAGATGCAACCACCAACTCTATTTGATGGGAAGATGGATAACTGTGAGACCTTTATATGGCAACTCACCCTTTACATTTCTGCCAAGCCGGCTGAATTCACCGATGACAATGTGAAGATTATATTCGCCCTTTCCTACATGACGGGCAAATCCCAGCCCTATGCCAATATCATGATTAGTGAGTGGCACAGGTAACCCGGGGGTATTTTTGGCTGTACCCGTACCTGTACCTGTACCCGCTGAATACCCATACCCCCAGTGAGGGTACGGGTATAGTCACGGGTACAGCCATTGTACCCCTGGGTATACCTGTACCCGTACCCATGGGCAGGTATGTCACTTTTATAATATAATTCTACTTCATTTTACTTAAATAACTTAACCCTCGCACTCGATTGAGGAGCGGAGGGGCCCTAGCTTTAATATAAATGAAATTTATACTACATAATATACGAATGAAATACCCCTCGCACTCATTTGATGAGTGGAGGAGTCAATGGGTGGTGGTGGTGGATCGTCTCGTGTTTGAAGCGAGACAGCCGGGTGACATGGCAGAGGTGGGTGATGAGGCCGGGGTGATGTGGCAGAGGTGGGTGACGAGGCTGGGGTGGGTAAGGAGGGACAGGGTGGTGTGGTGGGTGACGGGGACGACGTGGCCGTCTCGCATTTGATGTGAGACGGCCGGTGGGGGTGCGACTGACGAGGCGGGATGGTGGTGGTGGGGTGGAACGAGGGATGACATGGCCATCTCACGTTTGATGTGAGACAGCGGGTCATGGGCAGATGACAGTGGGGTTGTGTAGGTGCCGGTGCTGATGTTTGTGTGTGCGTTTGCACAGCGTCATTGGTGGTGGTGGTGTCAGGGCGACACCAAATACAATAAAGTACCGGTTATCCCGTAAAGATACAAGACCAGAAGATGAAGTGAAAGGTTAGAGGAGAAGGGTAAGAGGGGAGGAGGGAGGAGAGAGGTCCCCAGAAAGCCATCTTAGAAGGAAGCCCCATAGATATAGTGGTAATCCTGAGATAACAGACTGGAAAGTCTGTTACTCATTTATTTCAATATATATACTAAATGGTACAGGTGGCTGTGTATTACTACATTGGGATGTAAATTGGATGCGCTAGGCTTGCAGGCAATCGTCAGGTGATAATGTGCATAGCACAAGAGAGAAAGGAAATGTGAAGAAAGGAATATACTAAATAAAGGTGATCATCAGGCATGAGGTCGGTGCATGTTTGTGGACTGGGATAGCGGGATAGCCTTGCGATTGATAGGCTATGGGCAAGGCTATGGACCGAAATAATGATTGGCAGCTGTCAGGTTTATCTGGTGATCGATCGATAGAAGTGTGATCAATCGTTTGTGGGTCCAGAATCCGGAAGCAAGTTGGGAATGGTGTGCCTTGTCATCATTAGTCCAAATGGGGATTAGAACAAAACCCGATCGGTTGCGGATGGAAATAGATTGGTGGAGTTCCTATGTGGCAGGCCGAGTCCGGAGCGGAATGCAGTTGTTGTGCCTTGTGATCAAAGAAGATATAATAAAAGAATTGGTGGGAATATCCATGTGGCAATTGTTTAAAGGTTGTGTAAATGTCTGAAATAAGACAAAAGAATGTTTGAAAAAGGAAACTAGATAGGGGTAAAAGTCACGTCATGACAGGTGGTGGGTGTCGCATCAGACATGTTGTTTCATGTTTAACCATGAAATTTACCTATATGTATATACATTTTATTAATAAATTTATAGGTTGAAAGCTACTTACCTTGTTTGCCTGCAGTTACCGCTTTCTTGAGCGGTTGGTGGAGGTGTTGAGTCTGGTGGCTGAGTTTGAACTCAGTGGCTGAGGGTGAGTGTGAGCGAAAATCACACACCCATGGCTTGAACAAAATACAAAACCTACTTTGGGCCGAAAATCAATTGTAGAAGGTAATATTAGTACTAGAAAATATTTACAAATATATCTGAACAATTAAAAATATGGCTGACAGGTACATTTCCATGGGTCTATCTTTTCGCAGGTACAAAGTCTGTACCCATACCTGTACCCGTGGCTGTACCCATGGAAAAACTCACAGGTATACCCATACCTGTGACATACACTAATCATGATCAAGAAGATCGAACAGAATCTTGCCGACCCCACTAATCCCCTTCACCCTTACCCATACAATGACTACAACAATTTCATCCGTGAACTAAAACAGAACTTCGTGGATCCTGATGCAGAGCGCACAGCGTGCTATAAACTCGGACAACTAAAGCAGGGAAACAAGACTGCTGATGAGTTTGTCCTCAAGTTCTGAGTCCACACAGAAAGAACGGACTACAACAACACTGCTCTCGTTGATAAGTTTGAAGAGAACATGAATGATGGTTTGAGATGAAAAATCTACAGCCTCTCCTCCCTCCCAAGAAACATCTCGGATTGGTACAAATGGGCCATGAAACTAGACCGACAATGGAGGGTCTACGAGAAAAATAGTATGATGACAAAGAGGCCAGACGTGGGATGCCCGCAATCACAAGCACAGAAGCAGGGGTATACGAACCCTTGGGCTCAAAAGAACAGAGACACATGCGACCCAAAGACGGGTCAATGGAAGAATCCAACAAAAGCCTATGACAGTGTTGAAATACCGGCAGGGGCACCTAACACAAGATATCCAGCAGCAGATCCCAACGCAATGGAGATTGACAAAACCAAGGCGTGGAAGCAGACACAACGCTGCTATAGATGCAGAGGTCAAGGTCACATTGCACGAGACTGCAAGAACAAGATCAACATCAGGACTATGTTGTACAAAGATATGGAGAAGCACTTCCAAGGAGGAAGTACGGACAAGAGCGCAGATGATGACAACGATGACAATAGGGATATCGAGAATGAAGACCAGAACATGGATTTTTAGCTAAGTCGATAGTTTTAGCTACAGGCTCATCGACTCCAAATGTACCAGAATCTGCTCAATCAATATGCGTAAACAGAACTAGGAATGTAGCAAGGAAAGAAGTAGGAAAAGAAGTAAAACGAGAAGAGAAAGATGATGAAGACGAATTAGAATGCCAAGCACAAGCCTGCTCAGGATCTTCACTAGGAAAACGACCAAAAGCAACTATGGTACACGAAGTACTATTTGATGACGCTTATGATGAAGAAGATACCATAGAGTATGAAGTGTGCGACGCATGCGATACAGGATCAAAAAGGAAGTCACAAGGAGGCAAACTGATCAAACGCTATCCTTACAGACCTTCAAAACAACCTTCACCTTCAAAAACAATCATACCACCAAAAGAACCAATGCCACCACCACCTAAACTGAAACCCTCACCACAACCTACAGATATGTTCTTACCTCTTCAAAAACCACTGACCAAATCTGTAGAGAAGAAATATGTTCGAAATATGAACATCAACACGAAAACCACAACAAAAGTCAATATCGGAATAAAAACCTTGGATCGACAAGAACATTTCAATCTCGACGCACTCCTTGACTGTGGAGCATCGTCAACATTTATCGATGAAGGATTCGCCCGAAAACTCAAACTCTCGACAAGAAGACTAGAGAAGGCCATCCCAGTCTACAATGTCGACAGAACAGAAAACATAAACAGATCAATCAGAGAAGAAATAGATCTGGTAATGTCCTACCAAGGACACAAAGAACGAATAACATTTGCAGTAACAAAACTTTCCGTACCAATGATTCTCGGACATTCGTGGCTCAACAAGCACAACCCGGAAATCGATTGGAGAACAGGAAAGATGTTGATGACAAGATGTCCTCCCAAATGTGGAATGGAACACCACGCACAGCACAAGGCCAACAAAAAGATATCGAAATGGGCCATTCCCAACCACATTTTAGAATTCGAAGGAGGCAAAAACGATGAAGAAGAATACATCAATGGAGCATGGTATTCTCCAGGAGAAGAGAAATTTTGGAAAGAAGTACGAGATCTGGAAGACGAACAAAGAACGGAACAAGTATTTGTTTGTTCAACAAACGGAACGACTACTGAAATCCACAGAAACGAACCTGGAGAACTCCTCTACATTGAAAAACAAGAAGAAGGCTGGAAAGCCTATGAAGTCAATGCTGCCGCACATCACGAAAGCTGGTACTATGATCAGAAATTCAATGAAAGAACGGACAAAGAAGCGGTACCAGAAGATTACAAAGAGTTTGCTGACATATTCAATAAACAGCAATCGGAACGAATGCCGACAAACAAACCATGGGATCACCACATCGATCTCAAAGAAGGATTCCAACCAGAGAAGTCAAAGATCTATCCATTGTCGCCAAAAGAACAAGAAGAACTTGACAAGTTCCTCAATGAACAATTGCGCAAAGGATATATCATCCCTTCCAAATCCGAACAAACCACACCCTTCTTTGTCGACAAAAAAGACAGTAAACTCCGACCGACTCAAGATTATCGTTACCTCAATTCTTGGACGATAAGAAACAACTATCCCCTCCCCTTAATCCCTGAACTCATTGACAAACTTCGTGGCACAAATTCACAAAGATGGATCTATGATGGGGCTTCAACAATGTCTGCATTAAGAAGGACACCAATGGAAAGCCGCCTTCAAAACGAATAGAGGCAGCTTCCAACCAGAGGTTATGTTCTTTGGACTTGTAAACTCACCGGCTACATTTCAGACAATGAACGCCATCCTTGAAGACTTCATCGACACAGGAGTACTAGAAGTCTACATGGACGACATCCTTATCTTCACCAAAACCAAAGAAGGACACCGAGAAATTGTCAAACAAGTACTTCAGCGATTACAAGAAAACAATCTATATCTCAAACCGCAGAAGTGTTTCTTTGAACAAGACGAAGTTGAATACCTTGGAGTCATCATATCGGGAGATGGAGTACGCATGGATCCTAAAAAGGTACAAGGAGTAAAAGATTGGCCTACACCAACAACAGTCAAACAACTCCAAAGCTGCCCTGGATTTGCTAACTTCTACTGACACTTCATTGAAGGTTTTTCTAGGATTGCAGGACTGCTGCACAAACTCCTATGAAAAGAGAAGAAATGGGACTGGGAAGCGCAACAAGAAGAAGCCTTCCAAAAGATGAAAACGGCATTCACCACCGAGCCGATACTCGTCTACCCCAACCCAACAAAACCCTTACATGTAGAAGTTGACACATCAGGATACGCTACTGGAGGTGTGCTGAGCATGCTATGCGATGATGGTAAATGGCACCCATGTGCCTACATCTCCAAAAGCTTGCATGATGTTGAATGCAACTACAACGTCCACGACCGGGAAATGCTAGCAATCATGTGAGCATTATATGAATGGAGACACTACTTGGAAGGAGCAGATGAAAAGTTCGAAATACCAACCGATCACGATAATCTGAAATATTTCATGACTCAACAGAAACTCAACTGTAGACAAGCATGGTGGTCTTTGGAATTGTCAAGATATAATTTTGATCTCAAACACTGACCAGGGAAACAAAACCAAAAACCTGATCTCCTCTCATGATGCAAGGACCTTAAAACGGGGGAAGATAATAACAGAGACAGGATTCTACTGAAACCTGAATTTTTTGCTATTAACACTTTGAAACAGGGTCACACAATGATTGCAGCAGAGGAACAGGACATCATCAAGAAGGTCAGACAAAGCAAAGAGTACGATGAGGCAGTGGTAAAAGCAGTGGAAGAGTTGAAAAGATCACCAATGAAATGACTACACTCGGAAGAATGGTCGATGGAGCAAGACTTGGTCCTGTGCAGAGGAAAAGTTTACGTTCCCAATGATCCAGAACTCTGACGAAAAATCACCAAACTCTATCACGAATCACCTATCACCGGCCATCCAGGAAAATGAAAAACCATTGAACTCATCACATGAAACTACTGGTGGCCCGAACTCACAAAATACATCAACTCCTATATCAAAGGTTGCGACACCTGCAACCAATCCAAAATCATTCCTGAACAACCTTTGGGAAAATTACGACCTAACTCTATCCCTACCAGACCATGGCAAGACGTGACCATAGATCTTGTAGTCAAACTCCCTGAAAGCAAGGGATATGACTCGATCATGGTAGCCGTCGACAGACACGGAAAGAGAGCACATTTCATCCCAACTAACGAAGAACTCTTGTCTATTGGAAGTGCTAATCTCTACCTAGACAACGTCTGGAAACACCATGGACTACCTGAATCCATCACTTCAGATCGAGGACCACAGTTCGCCTCAAACCTCATGAAAGAACTCAACAAAGGTATCAAAACCAAGTTATCAACCGACTATCACCCACAAACAGACAGACAGACCGAACAGGTCAATCAAGAACTTGAACAATACCTTCGAATGTTTGTCAATCACTGACAAGATGATTGGGCCGATTGGTTACCAATGGCCAAATTCGCTTACAACAATAAAATTCACACCTCCACGCAACAAATCCCATTCTTTGTAGAAACTAGACAACATCCCCGAATGGGTTTCGAACTACTTAGGGAATACAAGTCGGCAGAAGCGAAAGAATATGCAGAGAGAATGAAGAATATACATGAAGAAGCACAAAGTGCATTGGTCAAGGCAGCCAATGAAATGAAGAAGTATGCAGATAGGCATAGAAAGGAGGTGATGGAGTATAAAGAAGGAGATTTAGTATGGTTAGAGGCAAGCAACATCAATCAAAACAGACTGTCTAAAAAACTAGCTGACAAGCAACTCGGGCCATACAAAATCACCAAGAAAATCAACCCGAACACTTACAAACTCAACTTACCCAAAAACTTCAAGATTACCAATAGCTTCAATACATCCAAATTACGACATACCATCCCCCCACTATTCCCAACCAACAACGACAACTGCAAAGACTGATAGAAGTAGAAGGAGAAGAAGAGTACGAGGTAGAAGAAATTGTCAATTCGAAGATACATTGAGGAAAACTCCAATACCTCGTCAGATGGAAAGGCTACACCACAGAGCATAACACATGGGAACCCGAGACAAACCTACGAAATGCGAAGAGAAATATCGATGAGTACCATCGCAAACACTCCAATGCTCTTCACCACATCAATTCTACCGTGTTCAAAGAAATTCCTTTCAGACCACTTGAGACCTTAACTGATCTCCAAGCTACAATCAATGAAGCCAGAAGAACGAAAAATATTCCTACAGAACCCCCCAAAATCTTTATACCGACATCTACCAACGCTTCACCCAAATTGATAAAACACAAAAAAACAAAGCATCGTGAAAAACGGAATTCCGACTCCATCACCACAGACATGACTGTAAACATCAAACCATCTCGAATGGCAAGCATATATGATGGATTGAAAACATCTTTAAGGAGTCCAAATCACTTACCACACAAGATCAAATATCTTTGGCTAGACAAACTTGGTTCTGTTCGAGCAATCACCACCATTCTCTCTATCCTTCGTCTAGTGAACTGGTGCGTGAAACTTAACACGCTCCCGAACCTTGAGTTGAGGACTTGAGATACCCTCTGTGTTTTGCGTAGATTAACAGGTGTTCTAGGTAGATGGAGCAGAAAGAACTCAAGGGCCAGACACTGTTGAATGTCCCTAGGTATGACAGCAAGGAGCGCTTTGAGCTTGGTGTGCTCATGTCATTCACGTACCCTATTTAGAATTCGGGTGCACTATGTTTTTATGTGGGCGGCATGAATTACTACTGACCCTACAAGCAGATGAGAAGATCATTGTGTCAACTACCTGTCCAGAGACGATGCTCGGTGACACAGCCATCGGCATCCACCCAGACGACCCTAGATACAAGGTAAACACTCTCACTTGTTGACTCATGCTGGCCATCTCAACAGCTGACGCTGCATCCACAGCATCTCCACAGCAAATTTGCCACACACCCTTTTGTGGAGTGCCATATCCCCATAGTTGTGGATATGGCAATTGGGACTGGCGCAGTGAAGATCACGGCGCATGGTCCGTGAAAAAATGGATGCAGGCTCGAGCAGTGCTGCATACAATGTACAATAGGTATTATAAATATGAACAATTCAGGTACCTGGATCCCAGTTAAGAGAGCTGGCCGAATCTTAGAGCTGTGAGTTCGGGTCCCTCAAGAAACCTGATCGGGAGTGTCTGTCCCGGATCATTCCGGCATGATCCGGAGACTGATCTGGACTCGTGTTCAGCCCTAGATTAGTTTATTGCATCTTTATTACTGCTGGTCAGTCATGGTGAACTCCAGGCTATTCATTCGCAAGTTGAGCAAGGTAGATTAATTTAAAGTGCTGTATGTGAATGCTCAGTGCGAATGCTTATCTGCCATAGACGACAGAAGTGTCCATCCAGTGCCAATTGTATTCCATCATAGGGCCGAGACCAGTCCAGGTTACTGTCTGCGCTCAATGCACTGATGGCACCCGTCATGCTGACCGATATCCCTTCATGGAAAGCTTGTTCGAAGATGCCGCAGTTCAACCTTATATTCACAACTGCATTGTCAAAGTCCATGAAGGCCGTAATGTGTATCATTTCATGATTTTCTTCAAACGCCATTGCAATCTCCGTGTAAACAAGACGCTGTTGAAGCTATCAAGGGGATGTCTATTTCAAGGGGATATTGTGGTGACGAGAGTCGCTGCAAGTAATGACTCTTTAGTTGTGAATATGAGGGGGCGAGATACTATTTTGGCAGATTGGGTGACTCCGAGGTTAGTACGGAAGGCATTGTGCGGCGTTCAGCTCAGCCTCATTGTTCCATAGGTTTGCTGCTTCTCTCCTGCACAGCAAATTGCCGAAGTCTTCGACATTCTGGAAGTTTACTACTGAATAAACTGTTTGATGTGTGTGTAATATATAATATATGTTATAATATGTTGTGAGTTATGAGTGCATATAATGACTCATAAGTACAGATTACAGAAAGATGATCTGGAATCAGGGTCAAACAAAGAGGTGTGAAACCAGGATGAACGGATGCCATCTGACTCGGCAACCTGGATGTGTGCTCAGGCGATAGACTTATGATTACAGCTGGATTCAGAACGAAGGGCATTTGGCACTTGCTCTTATTTGTTGTTTGTACAAATCGTGTCTAGATTTACAGCCAACGATATTGTTGTTTGGGGATGTCAAACAGCTCAGGCAGAGGCCTGATTGGCTCAGAACATTTGCCAGTGTCACAGAGTCTCAGCATAAATAAGAGCGACGAGCAAATGCCCATCATTCTGAATCCAGCTATAGGAGCTCAAGTGCTCAAGTCCGACCTTCGCATGGGCACAACAGAATCGCCACCCATTCACCATGTGCCTGATCAGGGCCACACAGATCCTGATGAGTAGGAGATGGGATTAAATATAAAGCAACTAGGACATGTACAAATTGCTATTGTATCTGCAATTTGGCTGGTACCAGTTGTCTCAGGGCCAGAAAACGGTAACAGTTGTCCTCAGAAATTGGAACACAAATAAATCCAAAAGTAGAATAAATTCACAGTTGCGACCTTTTGGTACTATCATCATTTCGCCACTGTTGTCCTTGCCGCCTCCTTCTCAAGCTTTAATTTCTCACGACGTGCTGTATTCTTGAGATGGAGGAGCATCAGGTCATTGACAGGCCAGCAGCCCTGATAACCAATGAATTTCAGGAAGGCATTTATGGCTTGGGTGACAAATTTATTTGTTGTGATCAAATGGTACTTACTGCATTACAAATGGCCTTCTGAAGACTCTCATCCTGTGATTGATAACTTTGTGTTATATTGAGACGTTCATCGATGAGCTTGTAAACAAATTTCTGGCAGCAAGCTGAAGTACAGTATATTGTTGATTTCGATGACATTTACCTGCAATTTAGCATATATCTTCGAATCCCAGTTCAAAGCCCTCTCGAGGTTATAACCTCCACTGTTTGGGCAGCTGACTTCGCCACAAGGTTTGACAATCAACCCGCCATCTGAATCACTTGGAGACTTGGAGGGAGACCAGTGAGACGATAAGTCAGAGAGCTCCAACATTTCGGATTCCACAGATTGAGACCGAGCAGTGTAATTCGACCAGGAAGAGGAGGCAAATATAACTCTTACAACCTTTCTGATCTTTCCCTTACTGAGCTGTTTGGCATAGAGCGATGTCGATTGAACTGAATGAAGGTGACTGGCATGTTGGCTTGGCTTGGCTTGGCTCGTTGACAGTGACTCCGAGATGGTGATGGTAGGCTTAGGATTAACACTTGAGAGGTAGGTTTGGCAAGTAAGGAGCGGGAGAGCACCAGGCTCAAAGAAAGGAGGAACAGGTTGAGGGGCCATCTAGGCAACGGTGAAGAGTAAAGTCCGGAATAGAAAGAATTTATATGACAAAAACCGAGTCATATACTGAACCTGAGTCATATGTGGTCACCTTTGACCGATGAACCTCTTAAGGTAGCATTGCCCGCATCAGGTACAGTGAGTCATAAGTTGGCGATAAGGAATATGCAAATGTGAGGTCACATAAAGCTCGGTGATGCCCATGTTGAATACCTAGTTGGAACAGGCTATATATAAGCACACTGCTGCTTTATTGACACACAGTGATGGACCCACCATCTGCCTTGGCAGATGAGATCGCCCCACCCCGACTGACCCACCTCACCAGGCAGCCAGCAGAGTGTCGACTAGTGGTCCCTTTGGGTTTCACATCCGTGAGTTACAATGCAATGTTGTTCAACTTGCAAGAGCCAGGAAAAGAGAGTGACGGGTGGCGGTAAGTGAAGAATCATTTGGACAAACTTCACTGAGGTGCCCACAGAAATATCACCGACACCTGAACATGGTGAAAGAGACTGTGGACGGTAAAGAACAAGAGAATGTGCCTGACGTGAAGAACTGGAAATGGTTGGGATCTGTCCTTGCAGAGTTGGGAGAGGATGGAATGAGTTCTGAGGATAGTGATACCAATGGGCATATGGAGGCTATTTATTGCCCAAGGGTTATGTATTGGCAGCGCGACATCGATGAAGAACTATGACTGATCGATCAGGAGCACCGAAGGCTTGGGCAGACACAATCGCGTAGGGGAGCAAAACTGGCACCCAGGAGGCGCTGCATCAGGAACCAGCTCAGTAATTGTGACCCTGCAAATGGGCTTCCCCTGTGCTTCTATGACAAAAAATGGATTTCAACTAAATCAGATAACTACATGGAGCACACATTGAAGCCATCGACAAAGAAGTTCAAGTGGAGAGAATTGATGATCCAGTGACCATTTGAAGGCGATGAAGACAGAAAGTGGTGAAGACATACAGGACATAGCATGTGATGTGAACAGCGAAGCAATTGAATGCATGAGATTCTGGTGAATTCAAAGTTAGTTGACTATCTTCTCGGTCAAGAAAGAGACTTGCCATCAGGCGAATATGAAGCGAATGACTTACTAGGAGAATAAGTCATAGATCATGGAGGCAGCTGCCAGTTATGGAACTTCATACACAATTCTTGGTATCCGGGTTAGGTCCACAGCATGTGCACAACTCTGTCAAAGATATGGTGCAGTTATCAGATGCGCCATCTTCTTGACTTTGTCGAAGAGATGACGCACTGGCAACCAACATGCCTGTCACTGCATTCCAGATATGAACAGTCCTGTCAGACAATGCAGAAGCCATTCTTCTGCCATCGAGTGAGATGATGGAGTCACTGAGCCTGAATACACAGTTTCAAGTCATTAACCACGACACCAACAACAACAACAACAACAACAACGAGGGGTAGAGGATGCAGTGTATGCAAATAAATCTTTATTTTTATGTTTGAAATGCAGCTCCTCTTTGCCTTGAGCTCACCAGAGAAGTCCTGTCCATTCTCAGACTGCTCCCACGCCGCGTAGAAATGGTGAAGCTGCTCACTCACCTGCTCAGTTGCCTCGGGTGCCATGTTGGCCTAATAATGGAGCTTACTTCTAGATGGGGGATTTACAGATCGCTGTATTTGTGCCACTATCAATGGTCCCCGTCTCTCCACATTGCCTGTCCATGAAGAAATCACAGGTAACACACCTGCCTCCGATTTCTGGAGACTTCACTATTGCTCGAATGAGCATCCACAGCTTGTGTGTATTTCTGCGCATATTCGTTGGGACGATCCCCTTCTGCATCACTTCAATTTCAGTTCTCACTCGAGGGTGAAAAATCTGGTTATTACCATCTGTGTGTCGATACATTCGCATCGCTGCTCTCTCCCCTCTCGTCCAGTAGCATCAGCTCCCGCAAGGAAGGTTCCTGGCTCCATCACTCCATCCTTCCTGGCCCTGTCTTGCCCTGTCATCTGTGGCTGTGCAGAGCAGTGTGATGTATAGTGAATGATCCGTATTGGAGAGGGTTCGCAAAAGGCTGGCATGAAGGGAGTGACATAGAAGGCATAATGTCTACAATACCATCAATAATGGATCCGGGGCTCAGACTATAGGTTTTGGCTCAGGGTGGCATCATTATCTGTTCACCTTGGTGACAGGGCATGTGAAAAACAGGAACAGCCTGAGGTTGAGAGGCTGCATCTTACAAAAAGTGATAAATCACTCTTCGGATTCAGCTGACTACATCTTTGACCTTTGTCCCTGGTGTTGGGCAGAATAATATAGTTGTTTGACATTCACGTCCACCTTCCTCCATTTATCCTGACTCTTGCTAGACTCCTTTCTCCAAGCCTCAGCAATAGCCTGGGCTAGTGACACACTCCGCTTTAGAGTTGGATAGGATGAAGAAGGGGTTGGTGAATAGGTCATCTGTGTAGTAATTCAGAAAAGTCCTTAAAATCCGAGACAAATATGGCATATGACACGTTGCGAATGTTTCACGAGGAAGATTGGGTTTGACTCTGATATATATCACATTTGGATGTGGCCACACCAAGGGTGTGACTCCTAATTCATATCTCTTCTCGTTTCAGCAATGGGAAATTTTTGATTTTACCAATTGCGAGTCAGGTAGAAACTGAGTCATTAAGGATATGAGTATTTCAATCATGTGATCATTTAGTTACTCACGACCCTGAACAGATGTGCCCATCCGATGCCGATTGTATTCCGTCATAGGTTCGAGATTAGTCTGGGTTACTCATCGGATGCGGTATAGCACTTGTTGTGCTAATCGAGGTCATCGTGGAAAGCCTGTTCGAAGGCGCTGCAATTCAACCCTATATGCATACCGTTGTGATCGCCGCGTCGCCAAAAGGTTGTGTAATATGATAATGAGTAGAACTAGTACTGGCTTGGATGCTGCTGCGGGTGTGTACATTGACCTGTGAATTCATCAATCAACCACGTTCCATGTGTCGAAAGTGAACCTCGTGGCAGACTTGTGGAGAATAGGGGTGGTTGGCCAGCCTTGCCTCCAACTTGCCGGTACTCGGTCGGTGGGAAGCCAATGGGTAAGTGATGAGTGCCTGAGTAGGGCTGAACAAGAGTCCAGATCAGTCTCCGGATCATGCTGGAATGATCCGGGACAGACACTCCCGATCGGGTTTCTTGAGGGACCCGAACTCACAGCTCTAAGATTCGGCCAGCTCTCTTAACTGGGATCCAGGTACCTGAATTGTTCATATTTATAATACCTATTGTACATTGTATGCAGCACTGCTCAAGCCTGCATCCATTTTTTCGCGGACCATGCGCCATGATCTTCACCGTGCCAGTCCCAATTGCCATATCCACAACTATGGGGATATGGCACTCCACAAAAGGGTGTGTGGCAAATTTGCTGTGGAGATGCTGTGGATGCAGCGTCAGCTGTTGAGATGGCCAGCATGAGTCAACAAGTGAGAGTGTTTACCTTGTATCTAGGGTCGTCTGGGTGGATGCCGATGGCTGTGTCACCGAGCATCGTCTCTGGACAGGTAGTTGACACAATGATCTTCTCATCTGCTTGTAGGGTCAGTAGTAATTCATGCCGCCCACATAAAAACATAGTGCACCCGAATTCTAAATAGGGTACGTGAATGACATGAGCACACCAAGCTCAAAGCGCTCCTTGCTGTCATACCTAGGGACATTCAACAGTGTCTGGCTCTTGAGTTCTTTCTGCTCCATCTACCTAGAACACCTGTTAATCTACGCAAAACATGGAGGGTATCTCAAGTCCTCAACTCAAGGTTCAGGAGCGTGTTAAGTTTCATGCACCAGTTTGCTAGCCGATTCGCCCTGCAATAATCCCGTCTTCGTGCAGCTGGCGGAAAATTGCAGCCCTGGAAAGGCCCTAGCACACAAAAAGAAGAATACACACATGAGCATACATCAAAAGTAAGCAGACCTACCTTGTCTGTATGAATGCCACGTGTTTCTAGTCATAGCTCGTCATCCAGGCTTGATAACAACTGTTCACATCTGAGATTGTGCCTCGTGCGGCCCTCAGACTTATACAAGCCCTTCTTTGACATACCAGCATGGTCGAATCCGGGGACAAATAACTTTGTCTTGCCTAGCATCTGGTTCCTGTATAAAATAATAGTTCTTGTATGTCAACCAATACCCAATAAACACCTGATAGACACCCTGCACCGGTAGAGAACAAAATGAATACTCACCATCTAACAAGCCCATACACAACCTTGTCTTTCTCGCCATCATTCTCATTCTCACATGGGGCGAAGAACCCCTCGGTCTTACCACGCCGCTTTGATGGTGAGGGCGTTGTATTCACTACTCGTCGGTTGGTAGATACCTATGATGGCGTGTTGGTAGCGGTGTCTGAGTGTAAGCAGGGTGGAAAGGCATACCTTTTTTACAGTCA
>QLPF01005286.1:0-19679 GCA_003314045.1 Hygrophorus pudorinus | reverse complement strand
GGTGCGTCACTTGACTATCTTACACCATGTCATGTCAAACAATTATTCATCCGACCAACAGGTTGGCACACTCTGGTATGCTTCAATCACTTGCAAGACTACTGCAGTGATGTTAATGTAGTAATCCAGGGCGCTGGACACGGTTCATGAAATCCTGTCTCTTGTCGGACGTACGTACCGTTTCCCCAGTCATGTTGACACGTATGCCTGACATATTGATATATGTCAGTCTACCGCACGTTTATCGCAAACTTCGGCAGTCCCAATATTTTCACTGATCTCTCTGTGTTCGTGGCCATCTTTTATACTTGATTCTTCCGGTAGCTAATCGTTACCTCCGCCAGAGAAATCATCGTAAGCTCCACGTATCAATTTTGTCAGCTGAGACTGACATCTCTCCCGTGCTAGTCGGCATCGCTACCCACGGTGATGTTCTCAGTCTGTTCGTCTATACACGAATTAAATATATCTGAAGGCCCTCGTAGCGGCGATATCTCAGGCATTCTTTGGACATCGGCTATGGAAATGTATATCCCCGGTCTTCGTGCGAGAACATTCTAATTGTATGTTCAGTTAGCAGACAGAACATCGTAATCCCTGTTGTGCTGGTAATTCACGCTTTTCGCGATGTTGGCCGACCGGCTTGACCCTATTTTTTGTTTTGCCAGGTTCCGTGTATCTTAACCCAGTTCGGTGAGCACGAAGGGAGACTGTCTGATACACCAATCTGACATCAATAACACCAGTGGCATCAATCTGTTTGTCTGTTCTTGTTAATTGTGAATCTATTCGTCTGTGACCTGATGACATCAGATTATTTGAGCACTTTGTGAGTCCTTCGTCGTTTATATTCAATTCATGAATGTGACATGCCCGGGTTTACAGACTCCGTGATCCAAGGCCTTTACAGCTAGTGAAGATTGAGGTAAGTTCCCTGCGTCGCGTAGACTTACCCAGTCTGATTCGTCGTCAGAATCTTCTTCTAGGGTGCCAGTCTGTCGCAGCAGTTACAGACATAGGTCTGTCAGTCTGTATGGTCTACCTGCTGTTCAAGGAGAGATACGCCATGTACAGCCTTTCTGCTATCATGACGAGCCATCACTTATGGATACCTTTCAGGTCAAACCGGATGATCGCCATGTTAGCCATGCTCACAATCAACAGTGGCTTATGGACGGCGGGTCTCGCTCTGACAATAGTCATCATCGTCAGTATGATGCCTTGCTAGCACTTTCAGCTGTGGATGTCATCGTGTTGTTGGCAGCTCATTGTTCAACCGGCACTCGACCCGACTTTTGGCGCACTCTACCTCATCATGAGCCCCCTCTATTGTAACACCGTTTTAGGCAATCTGAATTGCCGAGACTTTCTCCGGCAACGCGGAACACCCCAGGTTTCATCCGACCTTCCTCTGCATACGGTTTCTCGAGCGCAACGCATTCAAGTGGGCAGCGGCGGTCCTACCGAGATAGCATTTGATCAATTTTGTTGACAGGTTTTTGTCGAGAAAACACAGGCCATCAATCCCGAGTCAGCAGACCACGAATTGGGTGAGAGCAACAAGTCTCCCTACCAGTAGGTCTGGAATCCGTCTGCATTACGCTTCCAAAGGCTCATGTAACACCTGGCAGGGGAAGGGACCTGTGACGATAAGCGGCCTGTATAATTCGTGTTAATCATCTATCTCTGTGCTTCACACTCACTTTATAGAGTTATTATCGGTTGAACTACACGTGTCAATTTTTGTACGCTGTTTCTTGTTCACTTCTGCATCATATACTCGAGAACATTTGGTGTGGGCATTGAGACTCTTTGCATTGTCCTTCAATAACAAAGAGTTGTTCGACATCATGCCCCGAGTCAGTGCTTGCCACTTGCAGTTGGGGTGACTCACGGTATCGATATCAGTGAGAAATGTCTCCAGCTGATGAAATCCCTCTGTCTCTTGCAAAAGGAGAGCCTTGGAACCCAAAGCTCCCTGACGACGAATTGTTCGCCAAACCTGGAGAGCGGCGGCTCACCGATGAAGATCTCCGTCTCATAAGCCCTATCCTGGAATCCGCAGGCGTGACCTGCTGCTTCGTCGGTGTTATGGCGCTGCGGCATTTTGGAGCACGAGGATCAGTCTTGCATGTCATCCGCTACTTAAACAAACGCCGCGAGAGGGAGGTTAGTTTTGATGCAGGCTCAATGTTCTTAGTCAAAATGCTGATACAACATTCGGTACAGTGACAATTTGTGGTGTACCGATAGACCCTCAGCGATCAGGTACCCGAATGCAAAGGCAGAAGCCTCTGAACCTATTCCGAATGCCGCATATATATTATCACGAAGTTTTTGAGTGAACGGTCACCATTGACTACCCGAAGCCGCAGACCTTCCAATGGCAAAATTCTGAAGGTAGCGTTCTCTAAACTCAATCACTCGTTCAACGACTCCCGCATAGGAGATTGACGACGATCATACCGAGCAGTGAAATGACGTCCAATCTCTTCAATTTCACTGGCAATGTCGGTGATATGTATGGCGCAATATACGTGGCATCCTTTGTGTCCGTGTCCATGTGGGGAATCACAACCATGCAGATGTGTGTTCAAGCCAAATGCCTCCTTGAAAATGCGGTCTAAATCACTTTTCCAGTTTCATCTATTTTGTCAAGTACGTCGAACGTTGACACCTGTCTTTTGGTGTTGCGGATTAAAACCGGCTTGTAGTTATCCAAAAGATAATCGGTGGTTTAAGCTTATGGTGCGTCACTTGACTATCTTACACCTCGTCATGTCAAACAATTATTCATCCGACCAACAGGTTGGCGCACTCTGGTATGCTTCAATCACTTGCAAGACTACTGCAGTGATGTTGATGTAGTAATCCAGGGCGCTGGACACGGTTCATGAAATCCTGTCCTTTGTTGGACGTACGTACCGTTTCCCCAGTCATGTCGACACGTATGCCTGACATGATATATGTCAGTCTACCGCACGTTTATCACAAACTTTCGCAGTCCCAATATTTTCACTCATTTGTCGGTGTTCGTGGACATTTTCCATACTTTATTCTTCCGGTAGTTAATCGTTACCTCCGCCAGAGAAATCACCGTATGTCCCATGTATCAATTTTGTCATTTGAGACTGACACCTCTGCCGGGTTAGGCGGCATCGCTACCCACGGTGATGGTTCTCAGTCCGTTCATTTATGCACGAATTAAATATATTTGAAGGTCCCCGTAGTGGCGATATCTCAGGCATTCTTCGGATATCGGCTATGGAAATGTATGTCCCTGGTCTTCGTGCGAGAACATTCTAATTGTATGTTCAGTTAGCAGACAGAACATCGTAATCCCTGTTGTGCTGGTAATTCACGCTTTTCGCGATGTTGGCCGACCGGCTTGACGCTATTTTTTGTTTTGCCAGATTCCGTGTATCTTAACCCAGTTCGGTGAGCCCGAAGGAGGACTGTCTGATGGCACCAATCTGACATCAATAACATCAGTCGCACAAATCTGTTTGTTCTTGTTAATTGTGAGTTTACTCGACTGTGACCTGATGACATACTCTCTCAGATTATTTGAGCACTTTGTGAGTTCATCGTCGTTTATGTTCGATTCATGAATATGACATGCCCGGGTTTACAGGCTCTGTGATCCAAGGCCTTCACAGTTAGTGAAGGTTGAGGTAAGTTGCCTGCATCGCGTAGACTTACCCAGTCTGATTTGTCGTCAGAATCTTGTTCTAGGATGCCAGTCTGTCGCAGCAGTTACAGACATAGGTCTGTCTGTCTGTATGGTCTACCTGCTGTTCAAGGAGCGTAGCAGATACGCCATGTACAGCCTTTCTGTTATCATGACGAGCCATCACTTATGGATACCTTGCAGGTCAAACCGGATGATCGCCATGTTAGCCATGCTCACAGTCAACAGTGGCTTATGGACGGCGGGTCTTGCTCTAGCAATAGTCATCATCGTCAGTATGATTCCTTGCTAGCATTTTCAGGTGTGGATGTCATCGTGTTATTGGCAGCTCATTGTTCGACCGGCACCCGACCCGACTTTTGGCGCACTCTACCTCGTCATGAGCCCACTCTATTGTAATACAGTTTTAGGCAATCTGAATTGCCGAGACTTTCTCCGGCAACGCGGAAGACCCCAGGTTTCATCCGACCTTCAACTGCATACGGTTTCTCGAGCGCAACGCACTCAAGTAGGCAGCGGGCGTCCTACTGAGATAGCATTTGATCAATTTTGTTGACAGGTTTTTGTCGAGAAAACCCAGGCCATCAGTCTTGAGTCAGCAGTAGCAAGGGACCACGAATTGGGTGAGAGCAACAAGTCACCCTACCAGTAGGCATGGAATCCGTCTGCATTACGCTTCCAAAGGCTCATGTAACACCTGGCAGGGGAGGGACCTTCAGCCCTGTGTGACGATAAGCGTCATGTTCAATGCAAGATAACTAATCATCTTATCTCTGCGCTTCACACTCACTTTATTAATCTTTTTTATCGGTTGGACTACATGTCAATTTGTTCACGATCTCACCACTCGACAACATTTGGTGTGGGCCATGAGACTCTTTTTGCAAACATGTCATTTCAAGTGGATTTGGATTTGGTCCCGATTCAGGGGCATTCAAGCTGTAAGAAAATAAAAATAGTAGGAAAGAATTCATTGAATCAGACATTCATGCAATATTCATGTTTAAAACGATGCAGTCAAAGTACACATGCCAATTTGCATGGATTCACAGCAACTAAAAGTACCAAGTCAACACAGGTTGGCATAAGAATAATGTATGTCTCTAAATGTCAGGGACGTGCAGAGTCAATGTGGTGACCCCTCCAATCATCCTCTGCCCCTTTCCTATACCGTTCGTTAGGTTACTCTGCATGCATACAGACATGGCATGCACATCCAGGACAGGGCCGGCACTTGGCATCGCGGCAGCCCTTGGCCTGGTGTCTGGGGCAGACGACATGGACGGGGCGCACCTTGGACGTGCTCTTCCATCGTCCGACCGGTACCGCGGTCATTTCAACATGTTTGTGTGGTTTTTAGCCTGGCGGCTGAGACCACGTACCTGGGCTGCCACCCAAACTCTCCAGCCTTCCTGCTGTCTTTCCACCGTGTGCATGCGGCCATTCACACCGTGTTCATATCCCAAATCAAGGTGGTAGGTGGTGGAACGGCATTGGTGGAACAGGTAGTGGGGTCATCATCGAGTGCAGTGTTGGCTAAGACTTGTCAGCGACTTGAATCGAATCGACGATTCAGGAGACAATTCGTGAGAAGATTCATCGACCTCCGAATCGGGTGCCGAATCGACATCTTTGACTGTCCCTACTATTGTCATCCAATTGTTCGACATCACGCCCCGAGTCAGTGCTTCAGAGCTTTGCAGTTGGGATATCGATATCAATGAGAAATGTCTCCAGCTGATGAAATCCCTCCGCCTCTTGCAAAAGGAGAGCCTTGGAACCCAACCTCCCTGACGACGAATTGTTCGCCAAACCTGGAGAGCGGCGCCGCACCGATGAAGATCTCCGTCTCATCATCTCTATCCTGGAATCCGCAGGCGTGACCTGCTGCTTCGTCGGTGTTGTGGCGCTGCGGCATTTTGGAGCCAAGAGGATTAGTCTTGTATGTCATCCGCTACTTAAACAAACGTCACGAGCTGATTCAAGGTTAGTTCTGATGCAGGCTCAACGTTCTTAGTCAAAACGCTGATACAACATTCGGTACAGTAATAATTTGTGGTGTGCCGATAGTCCCTCAGCGGTCGGGTACCACTGGCAGCCGAATGCAAGGCAGAAGCCTCTGGCTGAACCTATTCCGAATGCCGTATATATATTATTACCAAGTTTTTGAGTGAACGGTCACCATTGACTACCCGAAGCCGCATACCCTTCCAATTGCAAAATTCTGAAGGTAGCGTTCTCCAAACTCAATCGCTCGTGCAACGCTGCCATTCCCGCATAGGAGATTGACGAGGATCGGAGACTCGCTGGAGCACTGGGATGACGTCCAATCCTTTGAATTTCACTGGCAATGTCGGTGATATGTATGGCGCAGTATACGCGACATCCTTCGTGTCCATGTCCATGTGGGGAATCACAACCATGCAGACGTCAGTTCAAGTCAAATGCCTCGTTGAAAATACGGTCTAAATCACTTGTCCAGTTTCATCTATTTTGTCAAGTGCGTCAAACGTTGCCACCTGTCTTTCGGTGTTGCGGATTAAAGCCGGCTTGTAGTTATCCAAAAGATAATCGGTGGTTCAAGCTTATGGTGCGTCACTTGACTATCTTACACCATGTATGTCAAACAATTATTCATCCGACCGACAGGTTGGTGCACTCTGGTATGCTTCAATCACTTACAAGACTACTGCAAAGGTGTTGATGTAGTAATACAGGACGCTGGACACGGTTCATGAAATCCTGACCCTCGTCGGACGTACGTTTCCCCAGTCATGTCGACACGTATGCCTGACATGATATATGTCAGTCTACCGCACGTTTATCACAAACTTCGGCAGTCCCAATATTTTCACTCATCTCTCTGTGTTCGTGGCCATCTTTTATGCTTGAATCTTCTGGTAGCTAATCGTTACCTCCGCCAGAGAAATCATCGTATGTCCCACATATGAATGTTGTCAGCTGAGACTAACATCTCTCCCGTGCTAGTCGGCATCGCTACCCACGGTGATGGTTCTCAGTCCGTTCATTTATGCATGAATTAAATATATTTGAAGGTCCCCGTAGCGGCGATATCTCAGGCATTCTTTGGACTTCGGCTATGGAAATGTATGTCCCTGGTCTTCGTGCGAGAGCATTCTAATTGTATCCTTAGTTAGCAGACGGAACATAATAATCCCTGTTGTGCTGGTAATTCACGCTTTTCACAATGTTGGCCGACCGGCTTGACGCTATTTTTTGTTTTGCCAGGTTCCGTGTATCTTAACCCAGTTCGGTGAGCCCGAAGGAGGACTGTCTGATGGCACCAATCTGACATCAATAACATCAGTCGCACAAATCTGTTTGTCTGTTCTTGTTAATTGTGAGTCTACTCGACTGTGACCTGCTGATGACATACTCTCTCAGATTATATGATCACTTTGTGAGTCCTTCGTCATTTATATTCAATTCATGAATATGACATGCCCGGGTTTACAGGCTCTGTGATCCAAGGACTTCACAGTTAGTGAAGATTGAGGTAAGTGGCCTGCATCGCGTAGACTTACCCAGTCTGATTTGCCGTCAGAATCTTGTTCTAGGATGCCAGTCTGTCGCAGCAGTTACAGACATAGGTCTCTCTGTCTGTATGGTCTACCTGCTGTTCAAGGAGCGTAGCAGATACGCCATGTACAGCCTTTCTGTTATCATGACGAGCCATCACTTATGGATACCTTTGAGGTCAAACCGGATGATCGCCATGTTAGCCATGCTCACAGTCAACAGTGGCTTATGGACGGCGGGTCTTGCTCTGACAATAGTCATCACCGTCAGTATGATTCCTTGCTAGCACTTTCAGCTGTTGGTGACATCGTGTTCTTGGCAGCTCGTTGTTCAACCGGCACCTGACTCGACCTTTGGCGCACTCTACCTCATCATGAGCCCACTGTATTGTAACACCGTTTTAGGCAATCTGAATTGCCGAGGCTTTCTCCGGCAACGCGGAAGACCTCAGGTTTCATCCGACCTCAATCTGCATACGGTTTCTCGAGCGCAACGCACTCAAGTAGGCAGCGGCCCTCCCATGGAGATAGCATTTGATCAATTTTGTTGACAGGTTTTTGTCGAGAAAACCCAGGCCATCAATCTCGAGTCAGCAGTAGCAATGGACCACGAATTGGGTGAGAGCAACAAGTCCCTCTACCAAATGGAATCCGTCTGCATTACGCTTCCAGAGGCACATGTAACACCTGGCAGGGGAAGGGACCTTTAGCCCTGTGTGACGACAATTATATATAAGCCCCATGTATAATGGAAGATCACTCGTGCTAATCATTTATCTCTGCGCTTCACACTCACTTTATAGAGTTATTATATATTATCGGTTGAACTACATGTGTCAATTTTGGTACGCTCTTGTTCGCGTCAGAGAAATATACTCAACAACATTTGGTGCGGGCAACGAGTCTCTTTTCCATTGCTAACACTGGCAAGAAGTTGTCCAGCGGTCATTGTGAGAATTCTTCCGACCCTGCCATTTTTTCCGACGCCCCGAGTGCTTGCAGTTGGGTGACTCATCGATATCAATTAGATATGTCTCCATCTGATGAAATCCTTTCGCCTCTTCCAAAAGGAGAGCCTTGGAACCCAAAGCTCCCTGACGACGAATTGTTCGCCAAACCTGGAGAGCGGCGCCGCACCGATGAAGATCTCCGTCTCATCACCTCTATCCTGGAATCCGCAGGCGTGACCTGCTGCTTCGTTGGTGTTATGGCGCTGCGGCATTTTGGAGCCAAGAGGATCAGTCTTGTATGTCATCCGCTACTTAAACTTGAACAACCGCCGCGCTGACATCAACATCTACAGGACATTGACGTTTGTGTTCCAAGCACTAAACTGGATGACGCGCGAAGGGCGCTTCTAAAACACTCTGATGTATACGCTCCTATGAGGCCTCGGAATCAATACGACCCTACAGGACGCCGACATGAATTCCCGTGGTTTCGGCAGATCAGCGTACGTGCTTTCTATGTTCTCATTCCGGACACAGCACTACGTTTCTCCTGCATACCCTCCAACATTGAATTGAGCCCGGGAGAGATTCCCGTCCCGTACCCGATTGCAGGAGCGTGGGCTGAGACTCTCATCGATTTATCATGGCGAGTAGATCTTGATGACATGGTTGATGGGCTGGTGGCGACGGAGGAGTGGGCGAATGAGAACCTGCGAGAGCCATATCGGAAGAGACTTGACGACTCCATCGCGGGGATGAAGCGTAGGATGTTGGGAAAGTATTCGGAGCATCAATATGTTTCCAGATTCAGTCGCAAACCTCGACCGACGATTCAGCAGCCTACCCACGAGTAGCTGCGCATTCTGCACACCCAGGGGCGTCACATAGACTGCCAGACCAAATGGCACATCAACTCCATCACCTCCTCCGGGTCCTGGCACAATCTTACTGATATTCAATTACACGAACCCCATTCTTGCACACATATTATCTACTGTTTACTTGCCCTTTAAGCACATCATCGCTCCCCGCATACTTATCTTTTCGACAGCCCGGCGCATCGAGGCGACCTCCCTGTAGACTTCAGTAGCTTCAGTCCCGCAGCCGAACATGCCCTCAGCTCAGTGATAGACGTCAGAGGACCAAGCCTAGCCTTTTTGAATGGACCAACATGGGTTGAATATAACGTTGAATTTGGTCATAGCCAGTGATCCTCACGTTCATCCAACTGAAACAACAAACTTGAAGCGAGTGAATAGAACGTTGAGAGAAGAACTACATTTAGAAGATTTCGAGAAGAAAAAGACTGGGAGCCTTGGAGGCCCAAGCGAGAAATGGACCAGTTAACTCACAATACTCGTATATCCTGTAGTCTTCGTTCAGAAAAGTACTTAGGCTTGACTTGTTCGTGTGATACAGAACAGCCGCGGTGCTCGTCCCAGGAACAAGTTGTGCCACTGGCACTAACAGAGTCCCATCCGCACCAACATCATGATACCCTGTGTGGCCTGGGAGGGCCAATGCACGCTCGGACAGGAAATACTAGTAGCGTTGACGGACTCGACATCATAATCGTGTGTTCTTAAGGAATATTAAGAAGAATCTTGACCGTCAATGACCACCACTACACCGATTTAGGCAAATTGCCGGTTGCCCTTATTCAAAGGCAGAAGGCATCTGGCTGAACCTGTTCCGAAACCCATATACATATCATAATGTTGTTGAGCGAATGGTTGCTATTGCCAGACTTCTCGAGACTCCCATAACTACGGGATTCCAATTGCAAGGTAGTTTTCTGAACCAACTTGAAATCGCCCACTGCAGTTCTGACAATGTCGCAGGGCAATATACGCGAGGAGGTCGTACCGTAGCGAGACCTGGAGCACGGAAATGACGTTCAATACGACGCTCATTGGCACCGCCGTCTTGACTCTCAATATCAGTAACATGAATCAGTATGGTGCAATATACGGGTCGTGCTTTGTAGCGATGGCCCTGTGGGGAATCTCAACCATGCAGGCGTGAGTTCAAGTCAAACGCCTCCTTGAAAATACAGTTTAAATCACTTTCAGTTTCATCTATTTTATCAAGTGCGTCCAACGTTGACACCTGTCTTTGGGTGTTGCGGATTCAAACCGGCTTGTAGTTATCCAAAAGATAATCAGTGGTTTAAGCTTATGGTGCGTCACTTGCCTATTTTACACGATGTTCATGTTGTCGATCTATAATACATCCGAGCCACAGGTTGGCACACTCTGGTATGCTTCAATCGCTTGCAAGACTACTGCAGAGATGTTGATGTAGTAATTCAGGGTGCTGGACGCGGCTCATGAAATCCTGTTCATCGCCGCACGTATGTAACGGTTCCCTAGCCATCATATCTGCACGTACGCCTGACATATTGATAATATTAATACGTCAGTCTACCACACGGTTATCGAAAATTTCGGAAGGCCCGATGTCCTCAGTCATATACCAGTGTTCGTGAACATCATTCATACTTGGTTCATCTGGTCTGGTATTTAACCGGTTGTGCTGTTACCTCCCACCAGAGAAGTCACCGTATGTTCTACATGTTACTTTCGCCAGCTGAGACTGACATCGTTCCCGGGCCAGTTGTCATTGCTACCCTCGGTGATGGTTCTCAGTCTATTCGTCTATGCACAAGTTAAATATGTTTGAAGGCCCTCGTAGCGGCGATATCCCAGGCATTCTTTGGACATCGGCTATGGAAATGTATGTCCCTGGTCTTCGTGCGAGAACATTCTAATCGTATGTTCAGTCAGCAGACACAATATAATATTCCCTGTCGTGCTGGTAATTCGCGTCCTTTCGCAATCTCGCTCCACTGGCTTGACGCTGTTTTTTTTACTAGATTCCGCTAATCTTGAGTCAATTTGGTGAGCCGGAATGGAGATTGTCCGATACACCAAACTGACTTCAATAATACCAGTCGCATTAACGTGTTTGTCTATTCTTGTTACTGTGAATTTACTTATATGCGACCTGGTGATGACATCGTCTCTCAGATTACACGAGCACTATGTGAGTTCTTCGCGGTTTATACACAATTTCTGAACGTGATATGCTTGCGTTTACAGCTTTCGTGAGCCAACGGCTTTACAATTAGAGAAGAGTGGGGTAAGTTGCCTGCATCGCCTCGGATTACCAGCCTAATTTGTCGTCAGAATCTTGTTCTAGGAAGCCATTCTGTCGCAGCGCTTACAGACATAGGTCTGTCAGTCTGTACGGTCTGCCTGCTGTTCAAGGAGCGTAGCAAATATGCCATGTACAGCCTTTCTGTTACTATGAGGAGCCATCACTTATGGATACCTTTGAGGTCAAACCGGATGATCGCCATGTTAGCCATACTCACGGTCAACAGTGGCCTATGGGTGGCGGTTCTAGCTGTGGCCATAGTCATCACCGTCAGTATGATTCCTTGGTAGCACTTACAGCTGTTGACAACTTTGTGTTGTCGGCAGCTCATTGTTCGACCGGCACCCGACTTGACCTTTGGCGCACTATATCTCATCTTGAGTCCAATTTATTGTAATACCGTCCTGGGGATTTTGAATAGCCGAGACCTTCTCCGGCAACGCGGAAGACTGCAGGCCTCATCTAACTTTCCTATGCATACGATTTCTCGACAGCGAGGCACTCAAGTAGGCAGCGTCTATCATCTCATTAGTAACGAAATGTCATTTGATCAATTTTCTGACAGGTTTTCGTCGACAAAACTCAGACTAGTAGCAATGGATCACGTTGAATTGGGTGAGAGTAGCAAATTTACCTACCAGTAGGTCTGGCATCTGTCTGGACTCTGGGTCGCAAGTGCCAAGGCTCATGTCGCATCTGGCAGGGGGAGGGACCTTTAAGCCACGATGACTGCCACTGGCATGTACTACAATGGAAGTTAATTACCTCGCTTCATACAGAATCACACTCACTATATAGAGGACCGGTTGCCAATTCATCTTAAAGGACTAGTTTATTATTCCACTGCACTAGTCGTTCCTCTGTTCACTTTTAGGCGCCAGCTAGTAGTTAGTCAGACGGAGGCTACGGACAACTTGAAAACCGGCATGGGTTACACAAAAATCCCTACACAACTGAAAGTCACGGTCAAAATCCATAAGTTCATCCCAACTGAAGTGGGTAAAGTATGCAATATTTAGCCACCAAAGCTTCAGAGGTTGGGTGCAAGTTGGTCAGTTGGCAAGGGTGTAACAGAATTGCGTCGGATTGATGGTCGAAATCCGTGAAATGGCAGTGAATTGGATCATCACCACTGGGCATATGCGTGACAACCGCGTACTGTCACGCGTGCCCCGGAATGCCTGGCCTATCTCAGCGTAAGAGCCAGAGAAATACACAACAGCAACACGACTCAAATGACGAGCACGACGACGATGGCGATGTCGACATGGATCAGGACTTGAGACCGGGTGGCGAAAGTGTTCGTCGTAACTTGAACCCACTGAGCATGGTCTTAATGTCCCTTTCTCTGTAGGATATTAAGCGCAAAGCGAACGATCTCGTCCGTATGGCCCTCTTCACCGAGCAGAAGAGAGCGCCTATCAGGAGGGAAGATATCAACAAGAAAAGTGCGTGTAGTTTGACATTTGCTTCCTTGTTGCCAAGCTCATCGGTTGCCAGTCCTGAGCTCAAATACGCGATCCTTCAACGTTGTCTTTGAACATGCACAGGATATACTCGCAAAAACTTTTGGTATGGAACTCGTTGAACTTAGGTCACGAATAGAACTCGAAAAACTTGCACCAAGCTCCACTCAGGACCCGGAGGGAGATGCCCTCATAGCCGCCGGCATAAAGAAGAAAGGTACGCAGTGGTCTTGTCTCGTTCCTCAGCCCTCATTCCCTTTTGTTTTACATCTCAACAGCCACCGCCGGATCCAAAACCTACATTCTCCGCTCAATCCTCGACCCCATCATCATCGAGCACGCAGCACTCACCGACGAACAAATCCTCGAAGAGGAGGCAAACTCAATGCCAGACGACGTTGATGACGATGATGATGACGGCGTCGGCCCGCGTTCTTACGGTAGCATCATCTCCTGGAGCCACGCCGACCAGCTCGCGCCCCTCGGCCTCCTCCACGTCGTCCTGGCCCTTATCCTAGTCAGCGGACGGGTCATGAGCGACAGTATGTCCCCCTCCCTAACCATTTCTGCGTATTCCTAGTCCTAACCATTTCCTTCCCCGCACCCAGTGGACCTCCGCGCTAATCTCAAACGCCTCCGACTGCCAGGAACGGCGACAATCGCCTTCAATGCACAGTCGACGCACAGGTCACTCCCCCTCGATGCTTACTTAGCTACCCTCGTGCGCCAAGGCTACATCGACCGCCAACGCGTTGGGGATTCCAAGGGTGCTAGTAGTGGGGGTGCGAAACGTGGACGCGCGGCAACACAGGTCAGCATGAACGACGACCCGGGGGCGACGTGGCTCTGGTTGTGGGGTAGCAGAGCGCAGAAGGAGATTGGGGAGGCGGGGATTGGGAAGTTTGTTGCCGAGTTTATGGTGGAGCGGATGGGCGAGGAGGAGGAGGAAGAGGAGGACGGTGAAGATGGTGCGAGGAGAGGGAAGGCCAAGGGGAAGAGGAAGGCCAAGGATAAGGAGACGGATGTTGGTAAGAAGTTGGCCGGTATGATGAAGGGGATTGAGAGGGCGGCTGGTGGGAAGCTGTCTGACCTCAGGTGATCATGGCGGTATCGCCCTGTTATCTTATTCTTACGTCTGTGCGTCAATTCTCATTTTATTCATTATTGATTAGTGTAAGTGCTAGTCGTATGGCCTGGCACCAAACAGATAAAGGAAGAGAGACAGAATTGTCGTCAACGAGTAGTGAGATGGAACTAGGTCATCCTTGGTATGCTCTTCGGCTCGGGCTCATCAGTTGTGGCCATTCCAAGGTGGCTCTACGCCGTGTTTTGGCTTGAACTGTCGCCGTCGCTGTGATGACTTGGAAATGGTATTCGACCATCCAAAGTGAGATAGTACGTATTACGACGCTTTAACTCTCCCCGTTCGTTCTCTTTCACACTCCACCGTTCCCAGCCAAATCATCAACCAGTGCGCAACAGTAGACGAGCGCAATAACCAACGGATCTGGTTGGCCGCTAGGATTGGCACGTTCGTGCAGAAGACTTGTGTGGTACATTGGGATCGAAGGGATCTATCGTCAATCCAGATATCTCGTCGCTTAATCTGGGCGTCCAGAGGTCGAGATCACGTCTTGTGCAACTACTCGTCACCTAAACCCCCTCTTCCTTTAACCTTCACCAGTTCTGATCTTCTGTAGAGGTCACAGTAGCCGACAGATGAGGAAGTTCTTGAAGCTCCCGACATGTGCCCTCTTTACCTCGAATGGCGTGGCAGGTGACTCTACGACTCGGATGCAGGTGCAAGTTTTCCTGTGAAACCTCATCCATATCCTTGGGTTGAAACCAGGGTCCCTGCATCGACTTTCTTCCCTCAATCTCGCCATACGAATAATGTATTTCAGCTTTATCGCTTTCACTCTCGCCCTCGTCGTCCTTGGACGCGCAGCCTCCATCTCCCCCCTCAAAGGCCCCACAGCCGAGAGTATACCAGTGGAAGATACCTCCCATCTCAATACCTCCATCCCTGTCGATGGACCTCCCAATGAGCTTGGCGGGAAGATACCCTTTCTCAATGGTAATTCCACCACGAGCGCCAATTCGGCTTTCCATGCGCTCCAAAGTCCTCCAAACCGGGGTCGGATCCTCGTCGTCTGCCCGGGGCCGCGATGCACCGGGTCGTGCTTTACTTACAACGTAGAGAACTTGGACCGCCGGGTGTGCTATTCGACACCACCTTTCATGTCTGCAGCATTCGCAGCGACTGCACCTTCGGGACCTCATTTCGAAGTATACGTTGGCCAATTCTTATGCGCTCATCATATCAATCTCCGTCCCATGAATACGTGTTTTGATACGGTTCTCCACGGTATACCCACTACTTTCCACACTTTCTTGCGCACATAAATCCAAGTCGCCAAATGGTTTTTCCTTTCTTATTACTGATGGAGAGTGTTTGATCTGACTTTCTCCGACTGCAGGAAATGCGGCGACTCACTAGGTGTTTCTTTCAAAGTTCCCGATTGGACGAGACTATTAGTACAACGAAGTTTACGATGTCTTTCCTTTCGCTCAGCTGATTAGTGTAATATTGTAGTCGAAATGAACGTCAAGAAAATGTCTAGTAAATGAACTCATAAAGAATTGCGTATCCGATACCCCGAGGTCTTTTTAGGACGTCCGACTCGGACTACATCTAGTCACTAGCAACGCTAATCCTAAGTATCTGCTAGGGCATCGCGTCATTCATGTTTTAACACAAGCGATCTTCCAGTTGTTGGCGGTCGCCGCTGAGAGTACTCGAGTTGGTCGTCGAGTGAAACTTCATCCACTGGCACATACAAGTTTCTGACGTTGAAACAATAGCCCTCGCAATCGACTTCTTCACTCAATATACGAATGATAACTTTTAGATGGACGATCATACTGGCCTGGGAACCTCCGCACGAATCTCAAATGCCTGATATGACCGGGCGGTATGTATTCTGCCTCGCAAAATTCAAAACCTGAGGAGTAGTGAGACGGGAGGTCGTCTCTGTGTATGGTCCTCGACTAGAGCTCATCAGTTGCAGTCACTGGGACTACGTCGTGCTCTGGGCTTGAAGCTTGAAGAATGGCGCCATCGCTGCCGTGATGACTCGGAAATAGTATTCGATCATTCAAGTTCAAAGTAGACTCGTGACCATTCCTTCAGGTTCGTACTCGAATGGCAAGCCAATTCTTCAACAGAGTTGGCTCGCCACTAGAGAGCGAAGGACGGTCACCAGTCTACATTCAAAGTGAGTTAATACGTGCTACGATGCGGCATTAACGCCTCCCAGTCGTTCTCTTCCACACTCCACAGTTCCCCAGCAATCACTGCGCAACGGTAGACGAGCGTAATAAACAACGGCCGCTGGGATAAGGCACGTTCGTGCAGAAGGCTTATATGGCTCCTGCATCGACTCTGTGGACAATACTGTTATCACTTTGGGGATCGAGAACGATCTATTGTCGGGTCTGTCGGTTGGGGGTGTCGTTTTCTCTCATAGCGCTACCTCCGTATCGGTTTTTAACCTTGTCACAGTCACCGCTATCGAAGTCCCACAGTACTGCGACGTCCCCACTACGGGGCAAATAGTCAGATGAAGTTCCATCAGAATACTCTGGCGAGTAGTGCAGTCATGTCACTCTTACCGAAAGTAACTTAGTCTCTCTTCCGTAGATCTAACAGCTACCAACCCGACTTTTGATCCAGATATCGTCGCTTAATCTGGGCGTCCATGACCACAGAGGTCGAGAACACGTCTTGTGTAATTACTCCTACATCGTCACCTGAATTCCCCCTTCCTTCACTAGTTCTGAGCTTCTGTAAAGGTCACACCAACCGACGGACGTAACAGAACTTGGAAAGTTTGACGTTTCTGGCATGCGCCCTCCTTTCATCTCGAATGGGGTGGCAGGTGAGATGCAGGTCAATAGCTCGGCCAAGTTGCCTATAAAACCTCATCCATATCCTCAAGTTGAAACCAGAGTCACTGCATCGACTTTCTTCACTTCAAATCGCCGTACGAATCATGCATCTCAACTTCATCGCCGTCACACTCGCCTTCGCCGTCCTTGGACGCGCAGCCTCCATCTCTCCCCTAAAAGGCTCCACAGCCGAGTCCCCATCCAACTCCCATCTCGATACCTTCATACCCGTTGATGCCCCCCCGAGTGTTGCATCTGACGAGCTCGGTGGGAACATCCCCACCCTCAAGGGTCTTTCCACCACAGGCCCTAATTCGGGTTTGCAAGCGCTTACTCCAAGCCTGAATTCGGGGCTCATCATCTGCTCGGGGCCGCGTTGCACCGGAACTTGCTTCAATTACAACTTGAATCGTTCAACCCGCAATACTTGCTTTGCCACACCATCTTTCCAGTCGGTCATATTCTCCTGGGATCCCGGGTCGGCCCCCGACTTCGAGGTGTATGTTGGCGCAGCCAGATGTATCCATCGCATGCATATTGAGGACTTGAATACGTGTGAAGATACGTTGTTCCACAACACACCCACTACTTTCCACAGTTTCATCCTCACACCTGGTGGTCAGTCTTTTTTTATATTAATGGAGTGTTTGATCTAACTTGCTCCGGGTGCAGAGAGTGTTTGATTTGACTTGCTCCGGCTGCAGGATATGCGGCGAGTCAACAGGTGTTCTTTTCCAGTTCGAATCTTGAAAGTTTTTTTTTTTTGCTAGTACATGTATGCGTCCAGGGTATGGTAGTGTGCTTCTTTCAACGTTGTTTTCTTGTTTTCCGTTTTCGAGTTTGAATATGCATATCAGCAAGACCGATAGGCGACGGCAAAGCGAAGTGAGCGATATTCCGCTTGGGTAAGAATGGAAATCTTGACGATATTGAACTAGAATAAATTAGACTGACTACAGTAAGTATCAGGTGTTCCTTTCCAGTTGGCTTTAGTGGAGCGCTTAATCCGGGAGACGCCGTGGCCCCTTTGTCCAAGTCGCAATCCACCTTCCAAGAATGCTGGACACGCTAAGTCTTTATTGTTGGATCATTGGTGACAAATTCCAGCAACGCTTTCCTATCGAGATGTGCGTGACCAACGATGTTGGGACCTTGAAGGACGCCATCAAAAAAAAGAAGGCCCCACAACTTGACCATCTTCCCGCAGATGCTCTTACCCTTTGGAAAGTTTCCATCCCACTCGGAGAGATCAACACTTGGCTTCCCAATTTTCAGCCCAGGGCAGACCTGAGCAACGGCGTAGTTGAATTGTCACCGGAGTTTGATTTGATCGATGTCTTTTCAAGTGGGCCACCTCGTAAACACCTTCATATCATTGTACAGCTCCCAGGTGAGACTGATCTGTCTGATCACTCCATCTACTGATTTGTATATTGGGCAGCCCCCACCTTGATCTCACGAAGTGTACAAGAAACAACGCTCGAGGAGGCAGAGCAACAGATTGCTAAATTCTTGGCTGACACTTCCTCGAAAATTCAAAACGTCATGTTCGGTCAAGTCAACCTTCCTATGTTCGGTTCCACTGATATACCTATGATTGGGGGACGCCCTTCCCTTTTACTCCATGAGCTTGGTAACGTGAACATGGTGGGTCATGAGAAGATAGGTCAGCGTGTCAGTGAATTATATAGTCAGGCAACGACGTACGTATTATTCAAATCATAAATACACATGCCCAATCTCACAAATTGACCCAGATTGTTTGTCAACACCTCTGGATCTGGCAAGACACGTCTATTGCTCGAAGGTTTATGCAGAATTTGGGGTTTCTACTTCTCATGCATGTCCGAGCCACTGACAGAAGATGTTGGCTCTCAAGATCTCTCTGGTGCCATTGCTGGGATGGGACAACACCCGCAGTTCATGGATCACATATCACTCTCAGATCGTGCAGGCGACAAGTGCAATCGTTTGATTGCCCGGCGCCACTTACGAGCTGTCTTGGCAGCGCGGGCTGTTGTATTTGAAGCTTTTCGCAAAGTCGCAGGCGGTTTAAAATGGGACGAGCAGCGAATGCAGCAGCTTTGGACATTACTTCAAGTAGCGCCCGCAACCTTACTTCATGTGGATGTTTTTGAGGCATTAAGGGCCATCCTTCTTCGGGCACCCGAGTCCTACCTGGAGTCATTGCTAACAGCGACTTGGGGGCGAATGACGGCAGGGATGTCACAAAGGCTCTACTTGGTCTTCGATGAAGCGCAATGTGCCATACACATGTATGATCAAGCTTTCCTTTCCATGACTCCCACCAAGCCAATAGTCCACCGCCCCTTTCTTCATGTGCTCGCGTCCACCTGCGTCAACAATTGCCCCCTTATTTTTTCCGGGACAGCTCTCCAGGCAAGCTTCATTCAGGACGATGTTATTTCAGGTTCTGGGAAGGCCATAAGAGTCCACGAATATCACAAGACCGGATCATTCATAAGCGAGGATGATCAGAGGAGATATCTTGTTAGATATCTATGGCCAGGCTGGAAACCAGAGGCTTTGACCGATGATGCTCAGAGGCTAGTAAATCGGGCTTGGCAATGGCTACGAGGACGGTGTGTACTTCATTATTTGATTATGATCTACAGGCTGACGCAACATAGATACCGAAATACCTCTAGTTTCATCGAACTGGCACTCTTCCATCCTGACATGGATCCCAGCGTAGTCCTCAATCACTTCTATTATGGAATGTGTGGATATTGGCCCGTCGATCGTGAGTTTGATGAGCGCGAACCTGAGTTCAAAATCAAGCCCCAACATCTGCCTATCGTGACGCCGAGTATGTCTGACAACCTACTGAAGGGTACGTCATCTACCCTGTTTCTCTTTCCGTGTTGTTACTCATTAGGCCGTTAGACCACCGTTTATATGA